>VDFB02000017.1:562343038-562364296 GCA_007258455.2 Sequoia sempervirens
TATGATAGATATCCAATGCCTTAATGTTGGCAAAATTTTCTCATTTCTTCCAAGAGGTTCGTCCAGTTTTTGGAATAACCATATCTTTTGGCTTATAACCTAGCCCCATATTTTTCTTCCTTTGTTCCACTATGATAGGCTCTGACCGGCCTTGTTTTTCTAGCGCAAGGCCACCTTTTTCGTCGTATCCCATCTGTTTAACTAATTGATAACCCCTAGTGTTAGGATCAATTAAAATGGGTTGTGGCTTTTTTGTTTCTTCTCGATCCTCTTTGTAGATCATGGATGAGAATTCCTCCTCAAATATTTCTTCATCTTTCATGTCTCCCCATCTAGTGAAGATTTTGGGCTTGGCTATCATTAGCACTATCTTGATCCCTTTTGGACCTCCATATACTCTAGGCGTTGGTGGAAGCATGCCGATGTAGAATGCTTGGTTGAAATGGAAATTCCCATTACCATTTTCAAGTACTTGAACCTTGGCTTTCATCTTTGGTTGATCACTCGATGTGTTCTTGGTTGAGGTTGATAGAAGCGTGGAAGGTTCAACATAAGAAAAGGAGTGGAAGGCTATTTTGTTGCTAGGCACATGTATTTTATTGTACTTTTCCTCCAACTTTGCACAGAAATGGAAAGGCTCAGGATTGACATATAGTGTTACTTCCTTTCCTTCATGGGGAAACTTTAGGCATTGATGAAAATTGGAAGGGACTACCTATAATTCATGGGTCCAAGGGCATCCCAAGAAGAGGTTGTACAGTAACTCAAGGTCCAGTAACTTGACAAGTAGTTTTCGTGATGGTCAGTCCTATCTGCACTGGCAACCTGACTGGTCCTTAATAATTTCTTTCAAGGTCATCGTAGGCCCTTATGGTGATACTCTTTCCTTTTTCAATCACGTCATTAGAATACCCCAATTGTTTGACAAATTTTAAGGTATAGATGTTTAAACCTGCACCATTATCTATCAATACTCATTTGACCATGGTTTTGTGAACACCAACCTCTATGTAGAGGGCTTGGTTGTGGAATGTTCTTTGTGGTACATATTTCTTAGAAAAGATTAAATGATTACTTGATGTGATCTTGCCAACCATGGCTTGGAAATGAATAGGATCAAGGTCATTAGGGACTAACATTTCTAATGCCTTTTCCAATATTTCCCTATGTGTTGGTGATAGTTTTAACAACTCCAAGATTGAGATTAGGGTAGGTGTTTTCTTCAACTGTTCCACAATGTTGTAGTCATTTGGTGACTTTATTGTGGGTTTAGGAAGGAATCCTTGAATTGTAACTCTTCCTCGATGGGTGGTTACATTACAGTTGTTGTCTCCACCTTGTATAGTTACTATGTTTTCTCTATTGTCATCAACTTGAGAGGGTTCCTAAACCTGTGTCACCGTACGTGTAATTAGCATTATGGTATTCTTGTTTCTTCCCTTTTTCATTTATTTTGGCGTGATTTGGGATTGGGTTTGAGTATATTTGTAGGTCTTTATTTCTAGAATGATGTTCAAGGTCTACTTCCCCTTTGTCTATTAAGTCTTGGATAAGATGCTTGAGTCACATGCAATTGTTGGTCATGTCTCCTTTGATCATATGGAATTCGCACAAGTATTTCTCGTTATACCACGGTGTCTTGAAGCTTGGTTCCTCATAATTTGGATGATCATTAGTTTTGAGGAGGTTTTGTTGTACTAGTTTGTGCATGAATGTTTCAAGTGACTCACCTAGTACTATGAATTGCCTCCTTGGTTGATTGTACTACCTTTGTTGCCCTCCCTAATTCGTCTATTGGTTTACAACCTGATTGTTCTTGGGATAGGTAATTTCATTACTTTGTGTGTTGTTGGGACCATAGCTTGTTTGTTCCACCCGTGGTTTCTTTTGAGGTGTTTTATGTGCATTCCATAGTGCTCTAGTGTCAACTACTCCATCGTTTGTGATGTTTTTTGTTTTTGGCCCACAGTTTAGGTTTCTCATTCGAACTAGAAGGATTGTCTTTTGAGTTGTTTGATTTAAGGGCTCCTCTTGCAGTGAGGACTCTCTCAATATGTAATCCCTTTTCGATTGTTTCCTCAAAGTTTGCTAGACATAACATTGTGAGTTGATAGTTAATCTCAGGTAAGACATTAGTAATGAATATGTCCACCAACTCCTTGTCAGGAATGGGCCACTTACATCTACTCACTTTCTGTCTCCATCTCTGTAGGTAGGAGGTAAAGGATTCTCCTTGATTTTGTTTGATTGTGGGAAAACTTGTGATGGTGACATCTTGCTCTATGTTAAACAAGAATTGGCTTATGAACTTTCTAGATAGTTCATCAAAAGTTCTAATTTTGGGTTGCAGACGAGTGAACCACTCCATAGCATGCCTTGTAAGGCTACGTGGAAAGAGTCTTATGAGATAGGCTTCGTTGTTTTGTAGCTCCATACATGATACTGATAAATATCGTACATGCTCTACTGGATCTCCTCTTCCTCTGTATTTGTTGTCAAACCTAGGTATTTCAAAATTCTTTGGAAAAGGTAATGCAGTGATAGAACGATCGAATGGGAATGGAAAAATTTCCTGAAGAGTGTAGGTATTCTTTTATTTTCCTACCTACATGTTTGCTATTTATTGGGTGAGGGCGTCTAATTTTTTGTTCCATCTGTATTTTTAGTATGTTTGTTTGAAAACCCTGTGTGAAATAGTCTTGTTTCCCTATCGTGTTTTGGTCATACACCGGGTATTGTGAAGGTACAAGACCTTGGTAACCATATTAGGAGTAAAGAGGATTAGCTCTTTGTTGTGGGGATGAATTGTACTAAAGGTTACCCTATTGATGTGTTATCGAGATACCTTGTTGGTAGGAAAAATTGGGAGGAGTTCCCTATGGCACACCTTGTTGTTGGGAAGGACTAAACTAAAGGTTACCCTATTGATGCATTAGTGGGACACCTTGTTGATGGGACAACTGAAGAAGGGTGCTTTGTAGCACACCTTGTTGTTTGGAAAGACTATACTAAAGGTTCACCTAATGATGCATTGGCAGATTACCTTATTGATGGGATGACTGAAGAAGGGTTCCCTAAGGCACACCTTGTTGTTGGTATTGCTGGTTTGAAAGGGGACCCTTTGTTCCACCTTGTTGATGGTATTGATTCGGAAGGGGACCCTGTGTTCCACCCTGTTGATGGTATTGATTGTTCGGAGGGGGACCCTATGTTCCACCCTATTGATGGTATTGATTGTTCAGAGGGGGACCTTGTGTTCCAACCTGTTGATGGTATTGATTGTTCAGAGGGGGGCCCTATGTTCCACCCTATTGATGGTATTGATTCAGAAGGGGACCCTATGGTTCACCTTGTTGATGTTACTGATTGTTTTTGGAAGGGTTGACACTTGAAGTGTTTTGAGGCATATATTTTCCAGGAGGTGGATTGTTGTTTTGTGCTGCATACTGGGATGTCCCTCCTTGATACAGTTGTGCCACTATTGCTTGTTCAATCTAAGTTGGGTTTTTTAACAAGGGGTTCTCTTTGGGTTGACCACTATTTTGTGAGAACACAAGTGGCATGTTTGACATCTTTGGGGGTTTGGTTATTTATCTCACAACTGAGTTATACCCTAAGGGAATAAGATTGGGATCCCTGAGAGCCTCTACATTGAAGTCCACTGGTAACTTAGCACCACTTTGTGCTAACTTGAAGAAATAGGATTTTGGGTTCTTCTCAACAACTTGTCCATTAGTTTGAGAACCTTGGGGTTGTTAGAATATTCAAATAGTTCCTCATCATTTATCTCTTCCTCAGTATCTACCTCCTCTATAACCATTCTGTTGGGTCATGGTTATTTTGTTCTATCACCTCCTTCTATTTGCAGTTTAGTTCTTCCTCACTGAAGGTGTCTCTATACACAGGTCTCTTTTGGGGTGTTTCAAGGTCACTTGGCCTATAGCCCCATGGGATACTTTCATCATCCATGTTATTTTCTAGTGGGATGTTGGTGTTGTTCTTTCTTGTTTCCATTTTCTTCCTATGTTGCGATCTTGTAGTTTTCATAAACAACTTGGGTCCCCTGTGGGAGAGTTGTGTAATGTTTGAGCTCTCTCGTTGAATCAAATCCTAAAGACTCAATGTTGTCCTAAATGAGAGGATAGATTTGGGTATGTGAATCTGGTTTGTTCCTCCTAGACCGAGCATAAAATATCTTAGCAAGAGTTTGTGATTTCGATAAAGTATTAAGGCCCACTTCCTACCAAACTTGGAATTATGATACCTACATCTATAATGGCGACATGTAGATCTTCCCCTACAGATTTTGATTGTGTGATAGATCATTTAGGGGATTTCAATATCATGATTATGTGAGAAATTGGAAATGTTGTAAAATACCCAGATTCTGATGGTAATAGAAGGAATACAAGTTTGGATTGTACCTTGAAGCACATTTGTAGAAGTTGTATACCAACCTAGTTCTAGTTTCGTGAAGTGCCCAAAGGTGTTTCTTCAGAAATTTTGGGCTAAGATTCCTAAGTCTGAAATGACAACCTATAGACTTTACTTTAGGGATCCTGACTTTGTGTGAGATCATCTAGAAAAAGTTCAAGATCATGAAGAGGATATTTACTACCACGTGGGTGGTGGTAAGACGTACCTTTCAGCTGTTATGTCTTATTTCTCTTCCTCTTCATCTAAGATGATTGATGCAGTGAGAAACTGGTGGGGTGTTTCATTCTTCTCAAATATGAAGGTTCTCAAACTGCTTATGATGTAAGTTTTTTCACCTTCAATGTGTGTGAGACTAGGTTGAAGGATTGGTGCTACAAGATCTAGTTGTTGAACTAGAGCAGTTGGTCGCCAGATGGTCATAAGGTGTAATGGTGTTTTGAGATGGTTACTATGAAGCTCAAAACCTTAAGGTTTGAGTGTTGTTTTGGAATGTTGCTACTTTTTGGAAATCAAAATGTTGAAGGACTAGAGTCGATATTTCACTTCCTTTTCTAGAGGATATGTTGTGGGAAAGCTTACTTGTACTATCTGTGAGTCCCAAGTAACTATTGATATCATAGATGTCTTGAGTAAAGGAATAATCTTAATGGTTTATTTGATTTTTATCTCTAACAAGTAGGATGGAAATAATGGATGAGAGACTATGTAACCTATCTAGTTTTCCAATTGTTGTGTTCGAACAATGACCCTATAAACAACTTTGGTTTGTTTTCCCCAAGTGTCAGCAAAATATTCAATATTGTGAGTTGGGATGACAATTGTAAATTCTGTGTGTTTCTATCAAATGCTATGATTTCTCAAGAAAAAGCGAGCTTCTTTTGGAAAATGAAAGGATCTTAGTATCAAGTGTGTTGTTTTCTCAAAAGAAAATGCAAGGAAATAAAAGCAAGTGTGTTGATCCCGCAACAAGTGCTCATTTTTTGTCACAAGCAATTGATTTTTGTTAGTGGAGTTTCTAGGACAACAAGCAAATGAAATGAAATTTTGGCTACTGCTCATAAACTATGACAGCTGCTCTAAAATTTTATGCAAATGCACTAGAAAATGATGCAATTGCTTAGGTTTTGCAAAAATGGTCTTCATGTGTTTTTTTTCCTCTGTGTTATAGAGCATGGTAATTGGTAGAACATCACTGGACTAACTCAAAAGGAATGGACTTTGTGTGACCTGAATATCTATGGCTTAAAGTTGTGAAATCACTATACCCAAGCCATAGTTCCCAAATGTTTACTTTGATCTAATGTAGCTTGAAACAAAAGCCTGAATATCTAGAAACCTTGAAGGAAATCCTCCAAGGAGTGCAAATAATGGGCTTCTCTAAAAAGAATACACTAAGTCAAAGGGTTTGTGATTTAACCATCATGTTTAGTGTTTGTTTGGATGTGTTCTTTTTCTTTAAATCAAGCACATAATTTGATGTTTTTAGATTATTTTGAAATATATTTGGCAATTTTAACATAAAAAAGCAATTGCAACCCTAGTGGATAGAAACCATTCTTTTAGGTAGGCTTACCTCATGCTCCGAAGAGACGAGTTTACACACCACTTATGGCGTGGCCTTGTAGTCGTACTTGGCAAGTAACTTCTCGAAAGTAAATTCTGAAGCACCACTTCAAAGAATGTTTTTGGATGATAGGGTAGCTTCTAAAACAATTTGGATCTTAGTCATAACTATGAACATGGAAATATGACACTCACCCATTGGCCACTTAAGGCTCTTTAACTGTTCTCATTCCACTTAAGGCATGGGATTAGGTGTAGTCTGTTTTCAGCATGGCTTGAAGCTACTTTCTTACGATTTTGCAACAATGATATAGCCCACTAGTAAATGTGCTTTGAGAGCTTCCAATGAGTTCTCCAACATGGGTTGTGTCTCAAAGCAAGCCCCCTCTTTAAGGTAGAATTTGAAAAATAAAATGTGAAGCTCAAAAAATGTTTTTTGCTCACCCAAGATCACCAAAAGGTGCAAGAGGAGAAGATAAAACACTTTAGCTTTCCAAACACTGAATGCACAACAAACACTTCATAGCAGTTTGATTCTTTTTAAACACCTCAAGCGGTGTTATCCCAAAAACTGTGTGAATAAAGCATAACAAGGTTCCTTTTAATTACACCAATATGAAGTATTTAGGACATTAATCAGTTAAGATAGCAATGGTGCAAAACAAAAAGAATAGTTTGTTCATTTTTAAGCCCAAATTTGAGTGTATCTAAGAAAGCAATCTTGGTTCTAACTTGGTCAACAAAAGTAAAACTAACGTGCATCAACAAAATGGAAATCATTTTGTGTTATTTTTATGCACCAAACTTAAAGTTCCTAATTATGAAAACTTTGGAAAGAGTTCATTTTTAGAGCACCTTAATTGAAATGTTTTTGTTCTTTTTATGCACCAAATCGACAATTCCTAAGTTAGAAAAACTTGAAATGGTTCATTTTTAAGAGCACCAAAATGACAAATTCATTTTTTTGTTCTTTTTAAAGCACCAAATAAGAGTTCCTACTTTAAGAAAGCTTAAAATGGTTCAATTTTAATAACACCAAAACGAAATGTGTGTTTGTGTTGTTCCTTTTAAAGCACCTAAATCAAATGTTCCTAATTTAAGAAAGCCTTGAAATTGTTCATTTTAGATCCCTTAAAAACAATGTGTGTTTGTTCTTTTTAAAGCACCCAAAATAAATATTCCTAACTTAACAAATATGTTTTGTAGATCCAAAATTCTTCGACTGATCGTCTTCCATACAAGAAATGATTTAATGTCTTTCAAATCCTACATACAAACATATTAGCACCTATTACACATTAAAAAAAAAGCACATGTTAGAAAAAAATCAATTGCAAAAGTACATATTCTGTGCACTAGTCTATCAGAGAAGTTGCTCAGGAATCTTTGCAAAAGTGCCCCTATCAGAATCAGATGCTCAAGTATCAGAGCATATGCTACCCCTGTCAAAATAAAATGTAAGGTTTTCGGAGTAGATGCGTAGATATTTTTTGCAAAAGTGCGGTTCCCATGTCAAATGCTCATTTTTCAAAGCAGATGTACAGTTTTCTTGGTAGGCAATTGCGAGATTTTTTTGAGTAGTGCGTGAAACTTTTTTCAAAAGTGATTTCGGGACCTGCAACTTCAAAAATAGCTCATACAAACGCTAGTGTAGGGGACAAGGGTCCCACCAAGCGTGTCATAATGTGTGAGGGGGAAAATAATAGATGCAAAGCAAGAAAAATGCAATGAACTAAGAATCTATCTAATCCAAAACACTTAATCTAAGATCCTATTCCATCACTCATGAAATGAACAATCTATACTATTGAAATTACGTAATGAAATCCTAAGATTAACACAATGAATTCAAATCAAAGGAGAGATTACCCTCCCATGTTGGAGTGTGTTTGCATGATGTTGGGTTGTTCATATCACTACAAAGCCTCCATTTTTGTGTTGTGAAAGCTTGACGAATGATGTTGATGTTGTTTGACCGAAGGTAGTTTGAAGCTCTATCAATGGTGATCTTGACAACACTTTGTTGCATAAAGTATGTTGATTCGTTGATCCTTTTGTGAGGAAAGAGGATTCTTATATAGAAAATGAGATTTGAAATGGACGATCAAGATCGTGTTGGAGAATATCCAGATCAACAATCGAAAGTTGTTGAGAGGATTTATACATGAGAATATTGTGTAAAGTTGATTGCACAATTTGTGTGATTGGGAATAGATTGGCTAGTCAGGGTTTAGATTGATCAGTCAGGATTTAGATTGATTAGTCAAGATTTAGATGGTTGAGTTAGGAAATTGATTGATTAGTCAATAAATTAGATTGCTCATTCAACAATCGTAGTTTGCTCAATCAAAGAGTGGGTGAGGAATATTAATTAATTGATTTGATTAATTAATTCAGTTTTGGAGTTGAACATGCAAATAAGTTTGACTTTCACGAACAAATTTGTATTAGTTTGTTTTGATTTTTGATAAATGATTTGAATAGTTTGATTTAATTATTCAAATTTTGGAGGGAAAGTGTCATAATTAAATTATTATGATTTAATAATTCAATTAACTTAGGGGAATAAGGTGTTTTAGTGACGTAATTAAATATTTGGTGTTATTTAATCAATCAGGATGAAATAAAGTGGGATTAGGACTTCATTAAATAAATGTAATTTATTTAATTGGTCAAAATGATAGAAACGTGAATTAATTAAATAATGTCAACTTATCCAATTAATAGTAGAATTAGGGTTTTAGGACTTCATTAAATAGATGAGATTTATTTAATTTATCGAAAATGATGAAAAAGTGAATTAATTAAATAATGTTGTATTATTCAATTACAATAGAAATTAGAGTTTTGGATGTTGTCAATATGAAAAAGTAGTGCTATTTGATGATAATGATGTCGAGATGTTCTGGGACATTGTGGGATGATTCTAAGACATTGTGAGATGATTTTGAGATGTTGTGAGCTGATTCGAGATGGTTCTGAGACATTTTGGGAATGTTCCAAGACATTTTGGGATGTTCTGAGATGTTTCGAGATGATTTGAGATGTTTTGGGATGATTCTGAGATGTTTTGAGACATTTTGAGAATGTTCTAAGATGTTCTAAAATGTTTCAAGAATGTTTTGAGACGTTTTGGGATTATTTTGAGATGTTTTGGGAATGTTCCAAGATGTTCTAAATGTTCCAGGAATGTTCTGAGATGTTCAAATGAGATGTTCTAAGACGTTCCAAGAATGTTTTGAGATGTTCTGAGACGTTTCAGGAATGTTCTGATGCCATTTAGGGTGTGTGATAGGTGTTAGGTCAATTTTACATGTCTACACTATCAACAACTTCAACCTTGGACAAACCTAAAATAGAAGTAAAGAAGATAAGATATTATCATATAGGCCTACATATGTGGTCATCTTGGAGGCATTATGACAAGTGGTATTGTATATTCACTTAGCAAGAGACAACAACCTAGCCCATTGCCCTAGTTTCTTAGACACAAAAATATAAAGGGTAAGTCTCAAGGCATTTATTGACAACCTTAGTTTGAACATTAGTCAAGGATGAAAGGTTGAACTCAAGTTCAATTTATTTCCTTACAAAATAATCAATAATTGTGAGAATTTGCTAGTGAAAGTAGAATCATGATTATTGAAAATGGCGTCAGACATATTCAAAGCTTGAAGACTAAGGCCATCAAATGTTGAAGTATACTAATAGTTGAGTAAAAGTGAGTGATCCCACATAGATCTTGGAGAATTTGGATGGTACCTACATGGCCAAATCTAGAAAATATAAAAAAAAAATTGTATTTTCTGCATCTTTGTAATTTATAGTTTTGGAGGCCTTTGAAGCATTTATGGCCCCTAGTTTGTCTTAAGAGGAATTCCCTATTTATTTTTCTCTACTTAGGCCTTTTAGAGATCTTTCCAACTCACCCAAGACATTTGGTTTTCCCCCAATGAGTCACCAAATTGGGGTACCAAATTTTTTTGGTGTGAATAAAATCTTGTACCTAGGCTAATTCCTATTAGGGGACTTATTAACATGTTAAGTTTACTTAGGTCCTAAGATTATTTTTAGAAGTCTTAGTTGTCATGTCTAGATCTTATCTTATTCTAGGTAGTTATGATAAGTTGTGTCATATTATAGGATTAAGACACTTGTCATGATCTTGTCTAATCCTGTGTCTTGCCTTGGCTATATAACCAAGGAGTTCTCATTTGTAATTATATTTTATGGTATTCAAGTCCATTGCAATCTTGAGCATTGCAAATTGATCTTCACTTTTTGCTTTCCATTTGGCCTCTAGATCTTGGGTGGCTATTTCTATAGCCAACTCTTACATGGCATCAAAGCAAGTTGGGTGCCTTTGGTTAATTTTTTTGGAGAGATATTGGTAGATCTTGAAAATTTGAGTATGTTCTTCTCTTGTATCGAATGATGATCTGGAGAAGAAAAAAAATTGATAGAAATATCGGATTCTAGGGGGTTAATCTTTGTGGATTTGTATTGTAGGTTTGTTTTGGAATTTTTTGGTGTAAATATAAGCTCACCATTATGTCCAAGATGTTCGAGAAATTTAGTTTTTCCTTTTATTTTATCCAAATCAGACATATGAGGCCAAATCTATGAGGGTTTGAAGTTGAAGAGTGGTTGCCAGCTTTAAGAGATAGTTGCAATTTTGGAGCATTTTGGGTCAAATCCAACCCTTACTTCACATCTAGAAGGCCCAAAAACCCCAAGATCAACTGTTAATTCATCAAAATTGAACAACTTTACCCATGGCTATCAAGGAAAAAATTCCCCTCCTTAGTTGTTCGTATGATCGTATGGTCACCATAAATGTGCAGGTCACCATCATTTCATTGGTACAGTTTGGAAAAAATAATCAAGTTTAAAAATATTTTTGGGTTTCTTAAAATCAATTTTCCTAAAATTTGTATTTAAAAAGAAAAAAATTAGATAAAGTTTGCATGCTTGTACTTGCAACATGCAGTTGCAGGGTTGTTCATAGGATAGGATAGGCCACGTGGTGGTTTCTTATAGGCATGGGAAAGGGGTCCACCACCCATCACTGAGCATTGGCTAGTGGAAAAAATCAACGTATATTTTGACCATATACTAGCTAGAAATCGAATATTTTTCCGAGTCTCCAACATTCCCTCCAATGTCGACATCTAGAATATTTTAGGGTTATATTCCATTTGTAGAGAATATTTTAACAGTGAAAGTCTCTTGACTGTCAAATTTGAGCTTGCAGACTATTGACATTAGGAGCCCTTTGAAAAAAAATTCCCCCTCACAGTTGGAGTTTTTATTTTTGTAGTCTAACTTTGGAGGCTCATAACTCAATCATCCAACCTTTTTTTGTGAGTTTTTTTTTTATTTGGCAAAGAATTTTGTGCTCTTCATAGTGGCACAATTGGTTTTTGATTTTGGTGTCTAGGTTTTTCAGAAATTGCAGATTCACATAGTTGTTAAGCCTTTCTCATTTTGGGAACTTTCAGGCTCAATTCTCGCTCCTACAGTAACATTTTTGGGTGAATTTTTTTTGAAAGTGCATAATTTTTTGTGTAATTTGTAGTGATGATATCATATTGATCCCATTCTATGTAAAAAATTTACTTTGATCTTGTGGCAAAATTTGGAATCTATAAGCACTAAGATCAAGTCCACTTCATTGGTTTTGGAAAGTGACACTTGTAATTGCACTAAATATAAAGTGTCAAATCATATATTTCTAGGGGGATTCTTGATTTAGTGATTTGGGGGGGCGGGGCTCTTGTTGCATTCTTTTGATTTTTTTTCTTGTGTTTTCTTCAATGGATCATTCTAAGCTTCCTTTGCTAATATCATACAACTATTAAAATTGGCATCAACATGCATGGAGTGCTCTAATGACTCAAGGTTGCTCTCTATATGTTGAGAATAAGGTACTTGAACCTAAAGATGATGAGAAAAAGATAAAATGGATGATTGAACATACTAAAGATCTTGGATGTATTCGTAGCTTAATTTATCAAGATCTATTATTTCAAATTGAATCATGTAAGAATTCTCATGAAGCTTGGAACAAATTGAAAACATTGTATGACACTACAAATGAAGTAAAAGACTATCAAATTGATAATGAAATGATGAGCCTTGATCTTAAGAACTTTGAAAACATCTACCTGACTACTTCACTAAGGTTAATGATCTAAGGGAGCAATGTAAAGCATGTGGAATTGATAATAAGGACATTTAGTTGGTCTATAATACATTGAACAAGCTTGGTCCTAATTATGCAGCTTTTGTTTCTAGCTTTCATATACTCATAGGATGATTGTGGGGTTTGTATGTACTACACCTTCATTTGCAACCTTTTTGAGATGTTAATACATGAGCAATAAAAGCTTCTATTGATGGGTCTCATCAAGCCATCTAAATCTCAGGCATTGTTGGTTAGTTGGGTGACATAATCAAAACATTCTAATAATAAACAAAATAAATCAAAGAATAATCCATATTCAGATCAACCAAAGTATAAAACCTCTTCCATAGAGAAATCATCTAAGAAGGAGAAGCCTACTTGTTCATATTGCAAGAAACTTAGGCATGGTGAACATTCTCATAAGAAGGATATTGATGAATTGAAACATCTTAAAAATAATCATATTGATTTAATTTCTAAAATGTTTGAGTCAACTTCTTCTTCTTCAAAATAGTCTAATAAGGACAAAGGTCATCCTAGTTTGGTTACTACATCAAGAAGAAAAAGAACAACTCTTTGTACTTTTTTAGGTCTTGGATCAGGGAGATGGCTTCTAGATTTAGGAGCATCTCATCATATGGAATCTTCATAGTCTATATTGTCTTCTTTTGATCCTTGTGCTATGTATCCTATTTTGATGGGAAACATACATACATGTGTGTAATTGGGAAGGGATCTATTGCTATTGGAGAGGGCACTTTCAATGATTTTTTGTGTGTACTACATTTGGCAAACAATCTTCTTTCCATCTATCAAATTACACATGGTGGAGCTGGGAGGATTATGGAATTCACTCCTGATTTAGTTATCATTAGATACTTCAAGAGAGTATAGATATTCTTGCTATTGGAATGGTTGATCATTCATCTTGGTTGTACACCTTTGCAGAATTTACTTATGATGACGCCTTTGTTCTTTTGATTGTTGATCACACTTCTAGTGCGGACCATGATTTTGAGGATACTTTTGGCTACTTGAACATGGGTTTTGTCACATTGAATCTCATTCTTGAGCCTTTCATTTTATCTCCTTTATCTTTTGGTGCATTTGATGATGCTCATGTTGTCACAATTTTGGCCTCTTGTGATTTAGTGCAATAAGATCTACATCGTCTTCCAACTATATCTACTTGGGATGTATAATTGATAGACATTATTGGTTTGTTTGTTGAGTCTCATATTTTAGATTTGGGAGACACCATTGATTATATACATCATCCTTTTGATGGAGGTGATCCTTCTTCAGTTGTTGTGAGGGAACACTCTCACCCTCTTGTTCATTCTCTAAATGGTCATTCTTCACAGTTTGATGTGAGTGTGGATACTTTTGGGCAACATTTGGAGGAGGATTTTTTGTCTTCAGAGGTATCCTTGTCTTTAGATTGTGTTCTACATTCATCCTACTAGACTCTGGATTGAAACCTTCAACTATGTGGCCTAGAACGCCTATTTGGAGTGTGTTAGCTTTTGACGTTAACATGGAGCATAGTTTAGAGACATCGCATATCATCCTGCATCTTCTTTTTAGGAATGGGAAGACATCTTGCATATTATCTTGGCTTTGTTTCTTCCTAAGGGGAGGAATTTTTTTCGATGAGATTAGATCATCTTCAGCATTCAATGTCAAAATTCTACAATTACAGGAGACTCACCATTGAGGGGGGCTGCATAGTCTCTCTTCTCTCTAATGGGGGGTCTTTTTTGTCATATGGGGTTTTGTCCTTCTCATTCATCATTGAGAGAATTTTGTATTTCATCTCTCTTTTGGGGAGGAGTTTTGTCCCACTGGGTTTTCTCCTTTTCTCAATTTGTGAGAGATTGCATTTGTACATGGTTACCTAACCTAGCCTTTTAGTCGGGGCCCATATTTTCTCTTTGCATCATATGCATAACAATCTACTCTTTAAGTTGCACTTAAGGGGGGTGTTGGTGTAGATAAAGTCTTGTACCTAGTAGGGGACTTATTCACATGTTAATTTTACTTAGGTCCTAAGATTATTTCCAAAAGTCTTAGTCGTCGTGTCTAGATCTTATCTTATCCTAGGTAATTATGATAAGTTGTCTCATATTATAGGATTAAGATATTTGTCATGATCTTGTCCAATTCTATGTCTCACCTTGGCTATATAGCGAAGGGGTTCTCATTTGTAATTATATTCTATGGGTTGCAAGCTCTATTAGTTGCTTTCCCTCCATTCTCTCTCATTCATAGTCACTCTAAACATCCCTAAACATGTTCCTCATTTATTGGATGTTGTCTTACCTAGTTTGTGCACAAGGAATCAAGAGGGCCAACATATTTTTAAGTACAAACATGAGCAAAGCATCATAAAACATCTACAAACTCTACCAATTTGGCTCTTCAAGTGAGACACAATGTCAATGGTCAAAACTTTATTTTGGTCTCTTATTTTCAATAGAACAACAATTAGTTATAGTTGTTAGAATAAATTCAAATTAGTAGTTAGTTAGTGATTATGATAGAAGTAGATCAATAATCAATTTGTTAGATTAGTCCTCCTTTCTATTTTTCCAATTCTCTCAATCTTATTTCTATTAAAACATAACACTATTCAAATCATCAATGCACTCACAACACAATCAAATTAGTTTGCACCACCAACATTGCAACTATAAAATAATATGTTCAAATAAATTGAGAAAATCATATTAATCAATACAAATCAAACCAACACTTTCTCATTTATTATTTTCTAGTTAATAAATTGTTATTGTCTATTGGAGGTTTGACAGAGATTTGTTCATGATGTTGCAAGTATGAGAAAGTTTGGTGGTGTTGTCATTAATGTTGTCATTGATGTCAACATAGTTCAAAATGTTGCAGATTGTGCATGTATAGTTGAGATGTTGTTGAGATATTGTGAGTACATGGAACTATCCTTATGATGTTGCAGATGTGCTGAAATGATGAGTTACCAAGTGCTTTTGAGAAAATTAATAGAGTGAAGTCAAAGTTATGTATGTGTTCAGAATGTGCTCTGGTTTGTGCTTCGCGTTTCTTTTGTGTTGATCCTATGCTTGTGTGAATCTGAAGGGTTGTTTTTGGGGATCTGTTGGTGTCATCTCTTGATTTGTAGCTTTTGGTTTGATGGAATGTAAAAGTTGTGTTCACCGATGTGTGAACTGGTTTGGCAGAGTTGCTTGCCTATGGACTGGGAGAAATTTTTATGCTTCGCAGTCCTTTGCTGATTTGTTTCAGGTCTTGTGGATCTAGAATTTATGTTTTGTAATAATGTTCTCTAGGTTCTGGCAAAGATGTTTGTGGTTTGGTGCTTCAAAAGTTGAGTTTTAGAGTTGTATATGTTTGCACAGTCCATATGGACTGATGGAAGGTGTTCTGTGCTCGAAGGTTGTTGCACTTGCTACTGATGGATCTGAAAGTATCTAAGATGTATTCTCATGCATGATAAAGCGTGTTATGTCATCTGCATGTTATCTTCTTGCTAGGAAGTGTGTACTCCAATGCTCATTTGTGTTTTCATTAGGTTTGGTTGACCTGGTGTTTATACTTCATATGAAGAATTAAAAATTTAATTAAGGAAGCGTGTGGTTGATCCAAGACGTTGCTTTTGGTCTTGGTTAAGTGTTTAATTGGTCCACTCTCATTCTTTTCCACTATGGGAATGTTGAGTTTCTGACCTAATTTGAATTTATGAATTGAAGCGTATGTGGCCGACCTTGGAGAAAGTTTCTAAGGCTAAAGATGGTATAAATGCAAGTCGAGTTGCGACGGATTAATAAATACATAAGTAACAAAGTAAGCCACAAGTGAAGAGCAAAGTTGTGCGAAAGTTAGTTGAGGCAGCAGTACTCTATTGTGTTAGATTCCTGAAAGCAATGAGCTGAAGGTTTCTGTAATCTTCTAATCAAGGTTGTGGATGTGTGTAAATTGTTGTGGTGGATCTTTCTGTTATCTTTTGTCTTTGTAGGCAGTGAGCCTCCCTGTTGGACAATGAGTCCTTTCTGTAGGCAGTGAGCCCTTGGCAGTGAGCCTCTTGTATTTGGTTTTGCTATCACTTTATATTGTGAGTTAATCCTCACCATGGTTTTTCCCTCATTGCGTTTTCCACATAAAATCCGGTGTTCATTGTGTTGATTCTGCTTTTTGTTATCTGCATTTCATGTTCATACTTAATAACATAATAGTGTGGTTGTGAAGTTGATAAGTGTTTGAATTTTTGTATTTGAATTTGGTGACAACTGATTCACTGCCCCCCCCCCCTCTCAGTTGTCCTGTGTCTTTTAACACATGATACCATCCTCATACTACATATCAAGCATTTACATTGCTTACACAATAAACATCTATGTAAAACTTGTTAACAACCTCAAACAAGAAATGATTTGTTAAAACATACAATCCATTGCAAACTACCACACAAACAATCAACCAAATAGGTTAATTTCCTTCAAAGCCAATGCTTACATTAACAAACTATCAAATTTGCAAACTTATTGTTTTGTGTCAACAACACAAGCAATCAAATTTACAACTTTCTTATCATTTGTTGATCTTCTTGCAAATTTGTCAACTTGTCAAACACTTGTCTCTTGGTCAACACTTGCAACAATTGTGACTCCTTTGAATCCTTGTCAACACTTATTTGTCAAACAATAGTGGTGCTCACAAAGCAACATTTTTGGCCATCATAAGGTCTCTTTTTTACTCTTTTCCTATGGCTTGCTTTGGCTTGGCCCCAAGAAGTTGTGTATGCCAAATTTTGTGCATATAGGAACAACCTCACAAACAAGACATGTTTTGTTAGATCATCCATGGATTTTCACTTTATTTCTTCTAATAATAAGGACATGACTACTTCCTCAAGCTTTAATTTACATGTATTACAAGTGGTCATAAGAAGATTATTCCACAAATCTATCAAAGACCATAACAAAGAAATACATTTATCTTCATCCATCATCATTCATTGAGGCTTATAACTTACCACAATGTTAAATACACTTAGATGCTCTATTATGGAATCATTGTCACTCATCCTAAGTGAAACTTATTTTAAGAAAAAAATGTTTACTAAGGGTTTTGTCTAGTACATAGACCCCAACTTGTCCCATGTTTCCTTAGCATTAGTTTCTCCAAAGACATTTAACAACATTGAATTGAAAACACACAACTTGATTGAAATCTTGTTGTTTGTAACTATCTTCACCTAGTCTTCTATTATAATATTCAAGGGCTTTTTTCTTAACACAACCCCACATTGATCTCTATCCTTAAGAAGATCTTAAATCTTAAACTTTCATAGCTAAAAGTTATTGCCATTTAATTTTTGTTATCTCCATCCTTGAAGTGCTTACCATTTTCCTTGACACACAAGATTCACTCATATAAAGCTCCCACTTAAGAAAAGGTTTATCAAAAGCCCAATAAGCCATCACTCTCAAAGAACTAGCTAAACCCCAATTTAGATACCAAATGAAGAAAAATACCAATAAACTTATGTAGAAGAAGTAATGTTAATATAATCTTAAATTCAATAAAATGAAATAATTGTAGACATGTTATAACAAAAGATATTAACTTAAGAAACTCTTTTGAAAAAAACAAACAAAAATGAAACTTAATAAATTAATCCAATACAATAAATAACCATCATACATGAATATTTTACAAATGTAAGTCCTCAAATCCATCAATATAAATCCCAAAAAGATTTGAGGGGGACAATCTTGTTTGACTCCAATAATACTTTTAAGACAAATTCAAACAACCCATAAGAAGTCCAAACTCAAGTGGCAACTATCTCACCACCTCACCATAAAGGCAAATAAATGTCTTTGAAACATTAGTAGCTTTTATCCTCTCGAATAGATAAAGTCTTTGGAATAAAATCAAAGGCATTTCTAAACTACACAAAATGACACAAAGTTTTGAAAGATACAAGCTTCCCAAATAATAGCTTGAAGACTGATACGTGATAAATTGTATTGGAGTTAATATTGAGCCTCACTTACGTCCTTGCTATAATACTGTCATGCTCCAAGTGCTTTGAGATTTTCATGTTGATGTTGTGTTGACATTACACAAGAGGATGCTCAAGTTAAAAAAATCACAATAAAAAATGTGGGTAAATCCACCACATTTTTCACAAATCAAATAATGCTCCTCACAATTAGCTAGCATTCTATCGTACAAGTTATGTGAATCTATTGATACATTCTAATATACAAGGATAAGTGAAAGTGGAGGAGACAAAGTAATAGATTGGTCTAGAATATCATGTATAGAGCTAAAAGGGGAGACCCATGGCTAGAGATCGATATCCTAATGGGGGTATTTTCTTTTATCTTTCTTTGGGAGGAGTGCAAATCAAAGGACTAAAGGGAATTTGTGGAAAGTGTTAAGAGCTCATGTTATCCAAACATAATAAACCCATGTTTCCTTTATTGTAGACGTTGGCCATAGTCTTTGTATTTGGGCAATTTGCACTCCTTATCAAACTAATGATCCTTTGGGAAAGAACCACGAGAATGTAAAAAGTTATGATGATGCATAGTACAAGGAGATTAGTTCTTGGTTCCTTTCAATAGGGAATGAGATAGAAAATGGCACTCAATCGTGATGATAGAGAGTCATGATTAGACAATAGTTAGGATAGATGAGGAATGTAATCACTACCAAACCAAAGTATCAAAATCAATCATTGTATGAGAAATGATGACTCTTAAAGGAGAAGAGGACTAAGGGATTACTCAAAGAGTGAAAGCCATTGTGGGATGATAAAAAAGAGGGATATTAGAGACATGGAAATCCCAAATGTGGGGGATCAAAGACTTGTTAGCAAGTACATAGCCACCACATACACTCCCACCATGAGGGAAGAAAGTAGATTAAATGTGGCCATAGAAAGAAGGAACTAAAATAAGAAATTGAAACCAGGAATCTCATCAGACTAGAGAAGACATGTAGCATGCATGTTGTGATGGTATTGCACACATCCAATGAACTTCATTGTAGATGCAATTATCAAAATCTTATCTTGAAGCATAGCTCATTCTCATTAAAGATCATATAAATGCATTTTACAGGTTGAAGTGCAAACCTTTTCAAACCATCCAAAAGAATGAGATCATGACCAAGTTTGTAGTAGTGAGTGCTCTTGGGATGAAGATCAATAGATGGGTTTATCATTAGTATGGACAACAAGGGTGGCGTGGCTAGGGAAAAATAACCAACTGAAAAAAGGATGCCGTGGAGGATAGGTTGTTCCTTCTAGCCTTAAAACTGCATGTACCCATGGGCTTTCAATTAGAGACCTCACCATTACTGCGCCAATGTAATATTCCACTCCATGCTCAAACCAGATTGGCTACCTCTAGCCTTAAAACCACATGTACCCACGGGGTTTCAATTAGAAACCTCACCATTACTGGACCAATGTAAATCTCCTTCCCATGCTCAAACCAGACTCTTCCATCTATATGCTGTTAAACAAAAACAAAAAAGATAATTCAGTTTAAATTTAAACTATAAATCGTAGACATGGAACTATCCTTAATTACCATCCTAATTATCATTCACATTTTTGAAACAGATACGTACACAAGACTGTATTTAACTTACTGTTACAGAACTTTACAAGTACTCAACGAGTCTACTGGTTTCGAGTACGAGCAGGCCAAAATGGGACCTTCCGTCTCACTTAGCCAGACTCCGTGAGTTTGGCCCTCGATATATTATGTTGTTTGTAAAATATCTAGATATCATGCTTTTCTGTAATTGTCAATTGCCAAGTTTGTGCCGGGTTTTTTCTCCCGAGTCTAACTGCAAATCAAAAAAACAACATGCTGAGTCTGTTATGAGTCCGAATTTGCTAAAAATAGTTCTAATCACTCAGAAAAGTGGATAAAACAGTTTTTCCGGATATATATTTCAAAAACGAAAACCTGTGGAAATCATCTCAGAAACCCAATTATTTATGTTTTGTTTATCTAAATCTAAAGTGATAATTAATTTTTAAATTTTTCAAATGAAGATCAGGCTGAGAATTTTAAAACTGGCTTTCCTAAATCCCTTCTCTCATGTTTCCTGCTGCCCGAGGCAGCTTTTCATTTCCTTCCAGCATTACTTTCCTTTGAAGTTTCCATTCTTCCACCTCCTCCTTACTGTCACTTCAGCCACACAGGCTTCCCAAAAAACGGTTCAATGGCATTACTGCTCTGTGCTAAAATAAAGCTAGGCTTTCACAAATAACCCATCAGTATATCTAGGAAGACATGCATACCATACAATATGGTTTGATATATTTAACATCATGTTCTAGCTCTCCAAACATTAAACATAACAATTTCAAAAACTGGAAATACATCAGTTTCCTTCTTGTTACTTCATGTCTCACACAACACATCTTGCTATAATGCCAGCCTGATTTGTAGCTTGATTCACTTAGCATCATCAGTAATATCCACAAGAACATTGTCCATCTTTGAAATGATGGAATCGGTTTGCATCTCTCACAATAATTTCGCTTGCAACAATCTTCGAGATAAATTTGGTTGCAGTGTGGCAGTTATGACATACTCGAAGGTTCTTCACAACTCTAATAGTTGTTCCAGGGGATGTGTGTAACAAAACGAATGCAATTGCTAATCTTTCGCTATGGTAGCAAAGTAACAATTCCTTCTCCACCTCCACATCATTCAATACAAGTCTTGTATCAGGAATATACCCAACTGCTTTCATGTTCCAAGACAATTTCTCCAACTTTGCATAGATTTCATGTGTTTGTGGGTGCGATCTGTCCCCTGCACAAAAGACATGCAACATTTTGTGGACTTCAATCCAACTACATCCATGTTACTTTCTAATTCCATTATATTTCATTAATTTCCTCACCTTTTGAATGCTACCCCACCTGCCCACATCTGCATAAATGTTGAATAGAAGAATTTAGGGTGCAGCATTTTATAATCCAACTTAAAAAGGAGTGTTGCCACACATTCTCCTAACCCTATTTTCCTGTGTGATCTATA
>VDFB02000017.1:562364396-562566285 GCA_007258455.2 Sequoia sempervirens
GTGAGTAAAAATAAAGTTCAATCAAGCATGATAGCTCAAACAACATTACATGCAGAGAAGAAAAATTTGTGGGTGATAGATAGTGGCTACTCCAACCACATGACTGGTGATAGGAACAAGTTCAAACAACTAGAAGATTGGAATGGTGGTTCAATTAAGCTTGGTAATAAATCCTCAATCAAGATAAAAGGCAAAGGAACCTTAAGTATTGATGGGAAAATACTCACAAAGAATGTCTATTATGTTGAAGGGCTGAAACACAACTTACTTAGTGTAAGTCAAATGTGTGAAAACAGTTATAAGTTTTCATTTCATTCCAAGGGATGTGAAATCAGGAAAGAGAACAATGGAAGATTGGTTGTTGAAGGTAAAAGAACAGATGGAAATGTATACAACTTGAAAGAATGTCATGAAGCTCAATGTATGATTAGACATGAGAGTTGGTTATGGCATAGGAGGTTAGGTCACATAAATTTTGAAAACCTTTTCAAGGTTAGCTCAAAAGGATATATATGTGAGACATATGCCAAAGATAACTAAACTAGCAAACACTATTTGTGATGAATGTCAAAAAGGAAAGCAAACTAAAGTGAGTTTCAAGACTAAAGAGTACTCAACTACAAGGCCACTTGAGTTAGTACATATAGATTTATGTGGTCCTACAAGGACAAAATCTTTAAATGGTGATAAGTACTTTATGTTGCTGATAGATGACTATTCAAGGATGACTTGGGTAACCTTCTTACAAGATAAGTCACAAGCATTTGAAAGGTTCAAGGTATTCAGAAAAATGGTTGAGAAAGAAAGTGGTTTCAAGCTTAAATGTTTAAGATCAGACCATGGTGGAGAATTTACATCAAATCAATTTGAAGACTATTCTGAACAGCATGGGATTAGAATACAATATTCTACTACTCGAACACCTCAATAAAATGGAGTTGTTGAGAGGAAGAATAGGATTGTAAAAGAAATGGCCAGAACTATGCTTAATGAGTCAAATATGCCAGATTTTTATTGGAAAGAGGCTGTTCATACAATAGTATATACACTAAATAGAGCCCATCTAAGAGTGCACAACAAAAGGACACCTTATGAGCTATGGTATGGTAAGAAACCTTCTGTAAAAAAAATCAATTTTTTTGGTATTAAGTGTTTCAATAAGAAAGATGATGATGGGCTTGGTAGTTTTGATGCAAGATGTGATAATGGAATATTCTTAGGATACTCAACTCATAGTAAGGTGTATAAATGTTTCAACAAATGCCTCAAGAGAATAGTTGAGTGTGTACATGTGAGAATAGATGAAGATTTGCAACAATCAAGGCAAAAATCAAAAAATTAGATTGAAGAACATCATAATGAAAGTGAAGAGCAATTTGAAAATGAAGAAGTAGTAGAAAAACCTCTAAACAAACCCCCTAGAAAGTATGTTCAGAAGTACCACCCTAAAAATCAGATTATTGGAAGCAAAGATAGTGGTGTGCAAACAAGAAGAAGACATGCTAGAAATGATGATCAAGTCAACTTGTGTCTTCTAATTGAAATAGAACCAAAGAATTACAATGAGGCCAACAAGAGTGAAGATTGGATAAAGGCTATGAAAGAGGAGCTACAACAGATTGAAAGAAATAAAGCATGGGATTTAGTTCCAAGGCCGATTGGTAAGAACATTATTGGCACAAAATGGGTCTACAGAAACAAGGTAAATGTAGAAGGTAAAGTGATTAGAAATAAAGCTAGACTAGTATGCAAGGGATATTCTCAAGTTGAGGGAATAGATTTTGAGGAAACTTTTGCCCCAATTGTAAGACTAGAAGCTATTAAAATATCCTTAGCATTCTCAGCATATAAGAACTACAAGGTTTATCAAATGGATGTTAAATCCACATTCTTGAATGGTAACCTTGAGGAGGAAGTCTACATGGAGCAACCTGAAGGGTTTGAGTCACTTGAGAAAGGAGATTGTGTGTGCAGATTGAGAAAAGCATTATATGGATTAAAACAAGCACCTAGAGCTTGGTACTCTAGATTGGACATCTATTTACATCAGCAAGGCTTTAAAAGAGGGTGTGTTGACAACAATCTCTACACCAAAGTGGAACATAATCACATGATTATCATTGTTGTTTATGTAGATGATATTATCTTTGTTGGAAGTCATGATGATTTGTGCAAGAAATTTGTTGATCAAATACAACAAGAATTTGAAATGTCAATGATAAGTGAGTTGTCCTACTTTCTTGGTTTGAAAATTTCACAATTAGACAAAGGAAGTTTTATTTCACAAATAAAGTATGCTAAAAACATGTTGAAAAGGTTTCAAATGGATGATTGTAAGCCTATTAGTACACCTATGGTGATTGTGTCTAAGCTATCCAAGAATGATGATTCACCAGATGTTGATCAAACCATGTTTAGATCCATGATTAGTAGTCTATTGTACCTTACTACCTCTAGACCAGATATTGTACAAGCAGTTTGTATGGTAGCTAGATTTCAAGCTTCTCCAAAGCAATCTCATTTGAATGTTGTAAGAAGAATTTTTAGATATTTGCAAGGTAGTTTGACCTATGGTTTATGGTATACTAAACATGATGACTTCACTTTGCAAGCTTACACATATGCAGATTGGGTTGGGTGCATAGATGACAGGAAGAGAATGAGTGGAGGTGCTTTCTTCCTTGGTGGTAGATTGGTCTCTTGGAACAGTAAAACACAAGAATCCATCTCATTATCTATAGCTGAAGTAGAATACATAGTTGTTGCCTCCTGTTGCTCTCAAGTTATCTGGATGAAAAAAACTCTAAAAGATATCCAGGTAGAATATTCAACACCTATTTCCATTATGTGTGATAATTCAAGTTCAATCAATATCTCTAAAAATTCAGTCATGCACTCACGAACCAAGCACATAGCTATTAAGTACCATTTCTTGAGACAAAAAGTAAGTGAAAATGAAGTTCAACTTGAGTATGTAAATACTGGTGAGCAAATAGTTGATATCCTTACCAAACCATTGCCCAAAGAGACATTTGAGTACTTGAGAAAGAGATTGGGAGTTGTATCTCCCTCTTCCAACACTTAGTTGGATATGAAAGTTTATGTTTCAGGGGGAGCTTATTATGTTTCATCTTACATCCTTGAGTTTGTTCTACTTCCAGGAAATAGAAGTGTCAAGTTTGAAGCTTGAAGGAGAAATGGTTGCTGCTCTAACAGTCATTTCTAATGTTTTGTTTCCCTTTACATGTTTCTTAAGAAAGAGGATTATTGTTGTCCAAGATTATTGCTGCTCTTTATTCTGGAACATGCATTATCTTTTGTTTAAATGCAGAATCTGCACCTTGTTATGCTTATGATAGGGGGAGACAATCTAAAAGTGGTGTGTTTAGTCAGCTGTTTATTCAGTTGTATGACACAGGGGGAGAAGATGGTCTACAAGTGATCTTTATGGCACCCTTTGACATTGTTATCAAAGGGGGAGAAAGTATCTTGAAAAGGGGAGAACGGTGATCTTGAAATGTGACGTTGTAAAGTTTATCTTGAGGATGTGGAGATCAAACTTCAGTTGGTAGCATAGTGATTTGATTGGTTGACATCAATGCCAAAGGGGGAGATTGTTGGCATTAGATGAAGATTGTTGTCATTTGAGCTTTTGTTGGTTGGCATTGGATTTCCATTGATGTCAACCCGTGGTATACAATGTTTGTATGCAGCTACAAGAATAGGTATAGCTACAAAAACATCTTAGTTTGTAGTTACAGTTGAGTGCAGTTCAGGTGATAGGAAGATGGCTGCCTGGCGATAGGGCTTCACAGTGACGAGTTTAATAGAGTCAAAATGACTTTAATAGCTACTTACTTTTTTAATATGTAAAAAAAAGGAAACCTTTGCCACTTGGACCAATGAGTGAAAAATGACATGGCTAAAGGAGATTGGAAGAATGACAACTTAGTGATATGTAAAGTTTATCCTACTAGGGTTTGTGGATACGTAAAGTTTTGTTGAGTGTAGCTACAAAAGATTAGATTTACTTTTGTCAGTGTTCAGATGTTTTGATAGCAACAGGATAATGTGGTGTTGGTTGAACCCTAAAGTTTAAATCTTTTATTTGGTATTTTTTACAACTCAAGGTATGGCGGTTGTCTTTTGATCGATGCTTATCATATTTTTACCTATTTTTGAGTTGATTTGAGCTGGGTCAAATAAAATCTAATTTTATTCCTTACTTGACGACAAAGCTTTTGTAGAAATTGATTGAATGAAAAGATGTTTAAATCTTTTATCTAGGTTTTCCATTTATTATAGATTTGTTATCATATTTTTCTAGGCAAAGCAAACCTTGGATGCATATCATATTTTATTGAGTGAATCTTTGCTTAGTGATGTAGATTCTATAGTAGCACTCAATGAAAATATTATTCAAAGCTTTTATTTGGGTTTCATACCTCTTGCAGTTTCTGGGGATGCCCTAGATAAAATTATTTATTGTAGAGATCAGATTTGTAAGTTGCAGATTAATCTGGGCAAATCGATGCAAAATATATATATATTTTAATTAAAGAATAAATGTGAGACATTTTTTATTTATGGCATCCAGTCTCAAAAGACATAGCAACACCGAATCCTTCAACTGCTCTAGAAAAGCATTAAATTCTATAGATGGAAGAATAGGAAAAAGGATAAGATTCAGGCTTTTAATATTTTTATAATCATTGCATATCGATAAAGAATGTTAGGGAAGATTCAGAACTTGAGATGACTAAGATAAGATGGCTCAAATTAATAGAAAGACTGCTATAGGAATTTATCAAAAATCTATAGTCTGATTGCTATAGAAAAGTTAGAAATTTTATGATAGAATGTTGCAGAATTATTTGTTTAAAGATTAGGGCTACAGATTTTTTCGTTGAACTATAGGAGTGATTTATAACAAAAGCTATTATTCATTTTGTTTGTCTGCCTATGTGTGTGAGTGTTCATCTCCAGTGTAGTGGAAGAGAAGAGTAAGAGTGGAGAGCAGAGAGGTGTGATAAGAGTTGAGATAACTCTGTAAAAACAAAGTATGTATTTTTCCTGAGTGTTGAATGTTTTATTTATGCAGAAGTGTGAGAAGGCATGTGATAATTTTTTTGTGGAAACTTATTGTGTTGATGCAAAGGATATCACAGAGCATGTTGTGAGGTTTTTATTTGCAGAGGTTGTGAATGATTGAAGACTAGAAGCTATTTGAGGACAACAAGTTTAACATAAGTGTAGAAATCTTATGAGTTACAAAATTTCATTTGTAACATGATACTAAAACTGTAATATGAAATTTCATATTGTGTAATCATCTGAGTGGGTGCTCAGATTAGGAGTAGGAGCTCCTTTAAGTTGGTGCTCATAAACTAGGAATTGGTGTTCCTTTAGGTTGGTGCCCATACATTGTAACAGCAGACTTTTTCATTGTGAGGCTGGATTGGAGCAGTAGCCTCCAACAGCTATTCTCACCGAGGTTTTTTCCCATCTTGGGTTTTTCCTCATACATCTTGTGTTGTGGGATCCTCTTTATGTGATTGGTTTAGTTGACTTTCCTTTGCTTCTAGTTTATGCTTTTAAAGTTCATTATCTTATTGCTTAGAAAGTTAAAATTTGTAGCCTACTGATTCACTGGCCCCCTCTCAGTGGTCTTTGTGTTCCTTCAGTAGATACCAACACACCATTTGAGTTTATTGAAGAATCTATTCTATTTTGATACCTCCTTATCTTTGCTGAATTGGGAAAAAAATTGGTATTTAAGTCTCCTTTGAGCGACATTTCCCTTTCTTTTGACAGCCAGTAGACTTCCTCTTGAGCCAAGATTTGAGCATGTTTTGCAAGTAGAGATTTCTCTTTATAAATTCTACTTAAAACATCCCATACCAAATTTATTTTTCATTTAAGTCTGAGAGATCCCTCTCAATGTGTTCTTTTTCCTCAATTTTTTGAATGATAATTTGTTCCACTCTCTCAACTTTTCTTTCAAATACGACAACTTTGACATGAATATGTAACATTTTGTGCTATAATTTTTAGGAGTTTCCTCCCATCATTCCTTAATTATATCTATTAATTCATCCCTTTTGAACCACATTGTTCAAATTTAAAATAAAGTTTGGTTGGGGACGAATCATTTTTGAAATCTAGTTCCATAGGAAAATGGTTTAAGCATGAGATTAGGAGGACTTTGGATTCTAAAACTATTGCAACATTTAGACACTATGGGAGTAGAGGAATCTATCAAGTATTTTTGAAATATTGGAGAATCCATACCTCCAATTTTTCTAATTGTATATTCTATTTTTGGGAATGATGTCTCCCAAACTGGTAGAATCGACAAATATTTTGAAGTCCCTCAATGAAAACGATTCAGATTGTACATTGTTGCTCTTCTCATCTAGATTTAATATTTCATTAAATTTCTCACCCAAGATAATATTATCCTCTTTATTTGTTGATAAGTGAGTGGACAAGGTGTCCCATAGTTTGATCTTTTCTTCTATTCTTATTGGTCCATAAACATTGAATAAGTAAAAAGTCAAGTCAGAAGAGAAGTGTCTTACCTCACACATAATCTAGTTGGCTTCTTCAATGTATGGGAGGATGGTTACTTTTCTTAGGTTCCAAAAGATTCCAATTCCCTTGGCTAGTCCATTTTCTTCTGAGAAGATCTTTGTTCCAATTATTGCAATGCTTTAGGAATAGTTTGTTTCAACTGTACTTCATTTTTTCTAAAAATGAATAACACCGATCAATATTTTTTGAAATGGTGCTTAGTCATGCACCATTTGTTAGGGACATTCAAGCACCTATCATTCAATGTAACAATATTCATTGTTCACAATGAGAGGGGTTTCCTCCCTTGAATTTTAGCATGTATCCTTATATATTGATCATTCCTTTCTCCATCATTGTCTCTTTCCATTTTTGTCTATTTATTTTCCACCTCTTATTCTTCTTTATTTTTAGTATGCACTCTATGGATTTGGATGAATATTGTCTAATAAAGCTTGGTTCAATTATGATGATTTCATCATAATTTCATCCTTCTTGTCTAGACCATTGATCTCCCTCATCCATTCTCTTGATGCTTTGTTTTGGTTGCCATCTTTTTTCAAGGGAGGAGGCAGGTTCAAATGTGAGTAGGTAGCCATAGAGGGGGTATTATTAAAATCCTTTAGTGATTCCACGATGGATTTTTTGTAGGGTTAGTGATGACTAGATTAGGTTTTTGCATTAACTTCTCTCTAAGAGGATCTGAATTGTTGTCATTCTTGGGTTTTTCCATCCATTCATTTTTTGGTTCTTTTTTCCTTCTTTCTTGGATAATTTGATTCCCACTAGTATTGAGTACTTCTATAAGAAACACAAAAACATTTCCTCCTTGATGTCTATTGGTTGCTTCCATTCTCTATATGGGGTGTCCATGTATATCTCCATTGGAATGGGTTTGATGTATATGACATGAATTCTAGTATAAAGATACGAGTTGCTTCTTAGGTTATCTTCATCAATCTCGATTGTTACTCCAAAACTATTGCCTATCAGTCTAAGGAATTTATGGTCCATAATTTATAAGGTAAATTATAAAGTCTAATCCAAATTGGTTCCAATTGAGGGAAGAATTCTATGGGATTGAAGTAGGTGACTCACTATTGGATGTACATTGTTTAATTAAGCATTTCCCAAGGTCCATAATCCAACACCATTGAACAATTTTGTCCATTCTAAAATTCTACACAAAAGAGACCCTTCAAAAGAAAGCATGGGGGAGAACATGACAACCATGATTTTGACACCCATTATTTAATCTATCGTCATTAAAATTTCTTCTCAAATCTAGCAATCATTGCACATCATAGTAGGCTTGATACTAAAATTTCAGAAGAAAAATAAATCTTTACTTTCTTCCTTCTCCTCTCCATTCTTGAATTCTCGATTTGTAGGTCTACGAATTCTTGTGACATATTTTTTCTTCTAATTATATAATAAAATTGATATATATGTATGTATGTATGTATGTATGTATGTATGTATGTATGAAAAAAAAAAAAGAAGTTATATATGTATATATGAAAAAAAAAAAATTGAATAAATAAATAAAAAATAAATAAACTATAAATTTTCTCTTTATTTTAAGTTGGCTTCCCTAAGCATGCCATGCGAGGGGGAGCACTCTCCACCCCAAAAGACATGGTTGTGTGGAAGTCATGAGACTTCTTCCCATGAAGGGGAGGGGTTGGCTATGGGAGCCATTACTCCCCACTTAATCAATTTTTTTTATAATATTAATTAACATATATGTATTCTATTATTATTTTTATTATAGGTAAAATAGGTTTTGAAGGGGCCCTGAAACCCTTTACAAAAAATACCACCACTTTAATAGATAATCAAAGACAAAATGAGTAGCAAACAAGAAGCAAAAAACTAGCAAAACACCAACTAAAAAAGGGAACAAAAACAACAAGAGACTACAGGTTCTTCAAGATATCAGCCACTTCCAAATTACTACCAATAATCTTTTGGTGCATATTCATAACCTTAGTGACCTCCTTAGCAGGTATCCCAACATTCAACTTGGTTTTGTTACAAGTCCTAGTACAAGGACCCTTCTCACTAACCCCTTTAATCTGAATACTAGGGAGGTTGACCACATCATCCACAACATCTTTCTCACCAGATGCTTCCCCCAGCCACTACCTAGCTTTCTCATTTAGGAAACATAGAACCTTAGCTTCATTTTTCATTGTAGGCTTACTAACATCTACAACATTTTCCAGCTTCTAATACACACGATCCAATTTATCTTCTAGAGCTGCAATTCTCAATTCAAATGCTTTTTTCATCTTCAACATCTCATCAGTTCCAATTTTCATCGCATCAACTAACTGATTAATTTGGGTCTACACAGGAGGCTCTGTAGGAGTAGATGACTCCCTTTCTCTACTAACCAGAGCACAAACCTTCACATTTGTGAGGTTCAATTCATTGAAAGCCCACTTAAAAATCCTAAAGAGAGTTAAATTTCCATCTTTCACCATACCAAGCACATCGTGCAACTCCTCACTATTACAATTGAAGACATCCCTACCATCTGCCCAATCCTCTAGGGAATCCCTACTAATATTTTCATTCTCAAGAACTTCCTTCCCTTTCTGACTAGCACCAAGAACCTTAATTTTGTGTAAGGAACTTTCAATCTCAGCAGCCATGTTCCTCCCTTGTTCCTATTCCATCATACCTTGTTACTGCTCCTTCGCATTTTCCAGACCACCTGTAACCTGTAGAGGCTCAACATTAGGGGAAACAACACCAAAAATAATAGTCTCCTCTTGGTTTATGCCAAATTTTTGCTTAGAATTCTTTATGGAGCTCCCATCCTTCAAACCCACCTTCCTCTTCGAACCAATCAAAGGGGGGTCCCCAACCTTATCCCCACAACATTCTTCATCACTTTCTTTAGACCCGAGGAATCACCCTTAATTTTCTTATCACCCGGGGACTTACCAACCTCCAACTCTTCACTACCTTTTGCATCTCTTCAAAATTAGGGGTTTTGGGTGACTTCTCTTTCTTAATAATCTCACCCTCAAATGAAGAAGGAGGCTTTGAATAGACCTCCATGGAGGCTTCTGAACCAATCACATACTCCTCATCAACAGACTCCAATTCAAACCTAGTGTCATATTCCAAATCATGCTTCTTTTTCCAGCCTTTAGAAACCCTCCTAGGTTGATCAGGAATAGTATAGGATTTAGCATACTCTGAGATTAGGAGGATAAGACCCTCGTGGAATACAATATTCTTGGGGTTTCTTCTATGGCATCTAATACCACTCTCTAGGGAAACAAGAAAATAAAAAGGAAAGGAAACCTTTTTCCTATGCTTAAAGTGATTGAGTAAAACAAAATGGTACCCAGAAAAAATAGAAAAATTCCCATTAAGCGTAAAATACCTCATAATTTATTTAGCAATGTCGCCCCATATTACCTTGATAGAGCTGCAAAGATAACCCCCACATTTCACCCTCTCTAATATTTTCCTTTTATCATCCTTGAAGAAAATTTCCATGGCTGCACTCGACTCCTTATCTCTATAAACTTTCCTTCCCTCAGTGGATAAACCTGTACTTTCAGCAATGAGATCTTATGTTATGTTAAACTTCGTCCCACCAAGCTTCAACACCCTATTCTACCAACCCTGAACGAAGGTATGTGTCACCTTGGGGTCACACTCATTGAGTCTTTCCATGTATGGAGTAACTCCCCCAATATGCAATTGCTCCTATAATTTCTCATTGATCTACAAAGATTCACAGGAAATAGGTTCAGCTCTATTACATTCACCACCCATGGTAGCAGCAACCAGAAACCACAACAACTTGAAAGATTTGCATAGAATTAGGAGAAGCCTCGAAAAGATGATAGCCTTACAACCACCCACAATCTGTGTGGGAAATACAAGGTGGTAGGGAGAAATAATTAACCTTGAATGCCGCTCCTTATGGCAATAGTCCTGGATCAAAAAAACACAAGGCGATGCTTCTATGGAGATCACATCTAAGTTTAATATGCCACATAATAATGCTCATGTGATATAACCCAATGATGAAAACAACCCCCTCCTCAACACATTTGTAAATCATAATTTAAAATTGAAAGGGATTTGATAGGGAGGGGGTCAATCCCTTCCCAAACCTTATATTCATTAACCCCAATGTTAGCAAATATATCAGCAAGACATATGTAAGAGTATCTATACACTCCTAGTGTAAAAATAGTGATGAGTCCAGTTTATGACTCAATTTTGATAGATTTTATTATCTATTTGTTGTAGTTGTCATAGACTTTGATACTTGGATATTGACCTTTTTATAATATTTCCTCAAAACCATAGACATTGGGCATAAGCTATTTTTGTAACCTTTAAATGACATTGACATGCTATATGAACTATCTATGTTAATTTTGCATGTGGACTAATGAATGTTACTTTAAGATAGTTACAGATATGCAATTGTTGTGTGTACTAATATTGTTATGTAGATATAATTAGTAGCCTACAAAATTGAGGAAGATTCTACCAACTGGTCACTTGCCATCAAAGTCAACAAGGTGATCATTCAAAGGGAAATGGAGAGAAGACTCTCAATGGAGGGAGATTCCTAGTTTAAATCAAAGATTTATAACCGCCTTGTAACTGGTCTTAATTTTTTGTTGAGTGAATATAGGAGTTACTGTTGTGCTAGATCTACGTTAAGGAAAACATGCTTGACTAGATTCCACACATGCATAACCTCCTCTCCACTTTTCATGCTTTCCCTAAAGTGGTGTCCTCCTAATCTGTTGGAGTTGACCGCCTTGCTAGGTAGTTAGTAGTTTTTTTCCTATAAATAAGACTAAAATGCTCCTTCTCAGAAGGTTGATTAATCTGATGATGTACTCGCATTCTTAGTTTTTCAATAATACAGTTATGTTGCTCATTTGTACTCATGTTTTCCAATGAATAAAATGAAGTTATAAGTTCACACATCTGATTTTACATTTTTCTTAAGGGATACTCATCCAAGGGGGCCCACTTGGTGAGAATTCCATCCTTTATTTTAGTTATTATTTTTTGTTCAGCAATTAGTTAAGATCTGGCACTGTCTATTCCTACAGCCACTAGAATTCCATTCTGTGACTGTTCCTGCATCCAAAGCAAACAAAGTAGTTTCTTGTTTGTTTGGCTAGATTTCCATTTTTGCCATGCACTTCAGCTTAGTATAGTTGTTGGTTGATGTTCAACATTTATGTTATTTCTTTCCAAGCAATTTACTTTCAGCTTTATGTCTTTCTTATCTGTAGAATGAATGTGGCTACTTTGGGATTCCTAGTGCACATATTGTGCTGACCCATTTCAAGTCTATGTCCCTGGGTTGACAATTTAAATGCACCTTTATGGTGATTAAGATAGCTATTCAAATTAGATGTCCAATCTCTGAATCACAGCTTTATGGGCTTAGCTGTTAGATCATTGTAGGAGGCCAACATTTTTGGCACCATTGTTGGGGATGGTGTCAAACTAGGGAGCTCTTTGGAGTCATTGATAGGTTTTATTGTTGTAGTATTTCAGAAAGTTTGTTAGTATACCCCTCATTTAGGAAAGTAATGATCCAACATTATTTTTCCAATTCTTTGTGTGAGTTGGTTGATAGTAAGTTGATACCGTATGCATAGAGGAAGGAGGAGAGATGCTCATGGGAGATTCCTTCCTAATAACCCTAATCCATTCTAGCTAGTTGAGCATTAGAATCTGCCAAGAGAAGAAGAAGAAGAAGAGCCACATCCATTTGCTGATGCATTTCCTTATCTAACCAATTCTAAAATTTCCTCTGAAGATCAAAATCAAATTGAGAATCCCTTTGCTTTGGAATTACATTAGCTAGGCATGGGTGATACAAATAGAAACAGACCTAACCAACCAACTTTTCATTTCTCCATTACTCATCAAAGTGAAGTTGGAAACCTCAAAAATATTCCTGCTTCAGTCCTTCCTAAGTTCTATGGACTTGTCACATAAGACCCTGATACTTTCTTGTTCGAGTTTGAAATACTCTACAAGAGTTATGACTATACCACCAATGCCCGTAGGCTTAAGCTATTCCCTGCCACCTTGAAAGAAGTTGCATTAAGATGGTTTATGAGCCTAGGCAGGAATACTATAGAGACTTGGGAGGACATGAAGACATAGTTCCTTGAGAAGTATAAGGAATATTGTAGGGGAAATGACATGAGGGGAGATGACATTTTTAGGATGTAGCAAAAGGAAGATGAGAGTCTGGAGGATTACATTTCAAGGTTTTTGTTTTGCCTATAGAAATATCCACACCATACACTCAATGAAGAATCACAAAAGTTGCTCTTCCTAAGAGGAATTAATGATAGTTGCACTGATGCCTTGGACCTGATGGGAGGATATCAAGAAGATATGTCAGAATTATTCTAGGGTGGCCTCAAAGAAAGGGAGAGCTTACCAATCCTCTATGGGTAAGTCATCTACTAGTGGAGTTTCAAGGATGGAGATTACTCACTTACTGGAAGACTTCAAGCAAGACATTATAAACAATCTAGCTACTTAGCTAGATACACTCCAGGCCAAGAAGAAACAATGTTGGCAGAGTATTTCCCTCATTGCAGACAAAAGAAGGACTGCAGATGCAAGATGGTAGCTAATATTGATAGTAAGCAGATTCCACCTAAGTTCAATCCAATCCAGGTTGAAGAGGATCAAGTCTACTATGTTGCACAAAGGAGGCCATGGGGTCCAAGACAAGGTATGCCACCAAATCCACTATCTTTTGTTGGTCCATATTTCAATTCTTATTCATCTGGTAACCAATGGAAACACCCATATCCATCCAATTATGGAGAATATCCACCACAGCCTTGGAGTAACCCTCCAAATGTCTATCCCAATCACTAAAAATCTCCACCTCAGTGGAAGCAACCTCAAGGGAATTGACAACAATTTCAAGGAAATTGGTAGCCACCTCCAGGAAATTGGCAGCAAACATCTCAATGGAGGGGAGGACAACAAGTGCCAAACTAGATAACCAATTACGTGCAACCACCTTCTCAGCCCCAGCAACCTTCTATAATGTCTCCTCCTGCTAGTTCAATTTCAAATACACCTAAACCTACTTAGCTACCAGCTCAGCCCACGCCTAACCCAAATAACAAACCACAACAACAACCAGTATACTTTGCTGATCCAAATCAATTCCCTGCATATGTTGTGAGTGTAAGTGACATCTAATTGCATTCAGGAACTACTTTGCCAGCTCCTTCCACACCCATTATCATTGAGCTTCCTGTGGAAGATGAGGAGCCTCTAAATGCCCCCATTTAGCCAAGTGTACCTAAAAATCCTGAACCAGCCCCAGTCAAGTAGACTAAACAAGAACCACCATTTCCCTAGAGGTTGGAAACTATGAAAAAAAAGGAAGAGGAGGAACCAACCTTTGACATTTTAGATCAGTTGAAGCATATATGTGTCTAGATACCTCTATTTTAGGCCATAAAATATATTCCTATATATGGAAAAACAATTAAGGAAGCATGCCTTAAGAAGCCAGGTAGGAAGAAGAAAGACCCCACTACGGTTCATGTGGTGGGACAACTAGTTGACATCATGCTTGGGAAAGTGACCGTTCCCAAATATAATGATCCAGGGAGTCATGTGGTAGGAGTTGTTATAAATGGGGTCCAAATAAGGAATGCTTTGATTGATTTGAGAGCAACAATAAATGTAATGACCAAGGATATTCTGCAACAACTAAATGTTGCAAGCATGAGACCTACTCCTACTGTCCTGCAACTTGTTGATAGTTCTACTGTTAAACCTGATGGGATAGTAGAGGACCTTGTGGTAACTCTAGACTCTTGGGAGTACCCAACAGACTTCATGGTTCTTTCCCCTAAAGCTACACTAGGCGGGTACCCCATTATCCTAGGAAGACCATGTTAGCAACAACAGATGCCTATATTGGATGTAGGACTGGAGACATGACCATTTCTGATGGAAAGAGCACTAAAAAGATTGTTCTCTACCCTCCTACTGAGTCATCCCATGACATGGATAACCCTGTATGGCCACATGTTGGTGAAGAGGCCGAGGAAGTTAATTTTGTAGCACAACTTATGATGTTAGGCATAAGCTCTTTCATGCAGTTTCAAGATGAAGATAAAGTATTGTCTAACATAATTTAGAACCATTGTGAAGTAGAGGAAGTAGCATCCTTTCATGCATCTGATTTTGTTGATCCAGTAAAGACACTTCTATCTACTCTTCCTGCAGCAACAAGTATATCTCATACATTCCTGCCACATGAACTCAAAGTACCAAGCATTAGTGAAGCAACTATGGTAGAGATAATACACAAGTGCAAGTGTCAAAAGGAAAATATCTAAATATTAACCGCAAATTGAGTGAAGAACAACAGTTGTCATTGACAACTTACTGAGAACCCACCAACATGCATTTGTGTGGGACTATCATGATATGAAGGGCTTGGATCCTAAGCTTTGCACTCATAGGATTTACATCAGAGATGATTGTACACCGATGAGGTAGCAACAAAAAAGAATTAACCTGACACTAAGAGAAATTGTAAAAGTGGAACTACAAAAATTGTTAGATGCGGGATTTATTTACCCCATTTCAGATAGCCAGTGGGTGTCTCCATTGGTGATTGTGCCCAAAAAGGGAGGGAAGTGATGAGTTTGTGTTGATTATAGGGTACTCAATGCTGCAACCAGAAAGGACCATTTTCCCCTACCTTTCATAGACCAATTTCTAGATTCACTCGCAAGAAAGTAGTACTTATCTTTTCTAGATGGATTCAGTGGGTATAACTAGATTCAAATTGCACCTGAGGACCAAGAGAAGATCACCTTTACTTGTCAATGGGGGACCTATTCCTACTCAATACTTCTATTCGGCTTATGCAATGCACCTGCAACTTTTTAGAGGGCAGTCATTAGCATATTTTCAGACATCTCTCATGATTGCATGGAAATTTATATGGATGAGTTTACTACCTATGGTGTTGATTTCAATGAAGCATTGGAGAATCTCGGGAGAGTCTTAAAGAGATGTGAAGAATATAATTTGTCTTTAAATAGTGAAAAGTGCTTCATGATGATGCAGGAAGGTGTAGTCCTTGGCCACTACATCTCTCACAAAGGAATTCAAGTAGATCCTACAAAGATTGAGGTGATCACCAATCTGCCCAAACCTGCAAAACAAAAATATGTTTGGAGTTTCTTAGGACATGCAGGTTATTATAGGTAGTTCATCAAAGATTTCAACAAAATGGAAGCACCATTGTACACTCTCCTAACCAAAGATGTTGAATTCCAATGGATAGAAGACTATGACAAGGCATTTTCTGACTTGAAATTAGCTTTAACTCATGCTCTTGTACTCAAAGGTCCTAATTGGGAGCTTCCTTTTCACATTCATATAGATGCATCAAACTATGCTATAGGAGCAGTCTTAGAAAAAAAGAATGAGCTATTGAAAATGCTATTTATCTTGTCGGAAAAAAATTGTAGGGAGTTGAATTCAACTATACAGTGACAGAAAAAGAAATTTTTGCAGTGGTCTATGCCCTTAACAAATTCAGGCACTACATAACAGGCTATCAGATCTTTGTGCACACAGATCATGCAACCATTAGGTATCTCATGAATAAACCCCTAATATCAGATAGGTTAGCAAGGTGGTTGTTGTTGATACGGGAGTTTGACATAACCATTGTGGATAAGTCAGGAAAGGCCAATGTTGTTGTAGACTTTCTTTCAAGGCTGACTACATCAGAGGATAATCAAGTCATTGATGACTCTTTCCCTGATGAACATCTATTCTCCATAAGTGTGCATACACCTTGGTATGCTGACATGGCTAACTATATGGTCACATGGAGAGTACCTCCTCACTTCTCTCCAAAAGAGAGAAGGGTGCTCATTGAAAAATCATTTCCTTTTTCATGGATTCCAGGATGTTTGTTTTACACTGGGCTAGGCCATGTCATGAGGAGATGTGTGAGGGAAGATGAGACATATGATATTTTTCATGCATGCCACAATGAACCATGTGGAGGACATTTTGCAGCCAAGAGGACAATGATGAAGATTCTGAATACATGATATTACTGGCCAACACTCCACAAGGATGCAGGGAGATATACAAGAAAGTGTGATAGATGCCAAAGGATGGGCAAGCCAACCAAATCTGATGAGATGCCTCTTTACCCTCAGGTAGTGATCACTCCATTTGACAAGTGGGGATTGGATTTTGTTAGACCCATTGATCCTCCATCAAACGGTAAATCCTATATCTTAGTATGCACTGATTATGTAACCAAGTGGGTAGAATGTAAGGCCATGAAGCATGCAAGAGATAATAAGGTTGCAAAATTTCTTTATGAGGAGATTTTCACACGGTATGGGGTTCTAAGAGAGATAGTGACTGATCAAGGGGATCAATTCACCTCAACCCTTGTTGCAACACTAGTCAATGAGTACAACATAAGGCACAAGAAGTCTACTCCTTATCACCCTCAGGCCAATGGCCAAGTTGAGGTGACTAATAGGGAAATTGAAGCCATTCTGACTAAAACAGTGGTTGTTCATAGGAAGGATTGGGAAAATAGGCTGCCAGAAGTTGTCTGGGCCTATAGGACAACCTGGAAAACAACAACAGGCTTCACTCCTTTTGAGTTGATGTATGGAAAGACAACTATGATGCCCATTGAATTTGAGCATAAGACTCTTAGGATTGCAATAGACTTGGGGATGGATATCTCTGAGGCACAAAGGGACAAAATCATGTAGCTCAATGCTCTAGATGAAATGAGGAAGGAAGCCTTGCATAAGAGGTAGTGCAAAATCAAAGAATAAAGTGGCATGACAAATTCATTAAGGACAAGAAATTCCAGCCAGGTGACTAGGCATTGCTCTACAACTCAAGGTATCAGGATAATGTAGGAAAATTGTAGACATGGTGGCTAGGACCATATGAGGTTGTTGAAGTCTTCCCCAATGGTGTTGTTCAGCTCACTACCATTGACCCAGTCAAATTTAAGTTGCTTTTCAATGGTCATTGCCTCAGGTTGTATCACAAGCCAACTTCCAAGGAGGAATTCCTGCAACAATTCACTCAACATGCAACACCCAAACTTCCTGCAGCCGAAGGAAGCGGACCTAGTGTCCCTCCTTCTGGCTAACTAAGGTATGTCACTTGTCATAATAAGGACTTCCAATTTTGTGGGATTCCACTTCTTCATTCATTCACCCATTCGCCCATCCATATCCACCTTTCTCTCTCTTCCATCACACCGCCATAACTTCAATTCATTCCACTTCACTTCATTCCACTCCATTTTCATTAATTGCTCAACTAACTTTTTAAAAGGTGACTGGTACTTTCTCCATAATCTTTGCAATAGATCTTCCAAGAATTCAAGTACGTGTGTATCAATTTTTTATCTCTTAATTATCTTTTAGTACATTCATTTAATTGTTGTAAATTAATCTAGACATTCTCCATAACATGTAATTATTCCCTGCCCTATCAAATCGTCATAACTATTGTGCATGTGAGGACACATGCTCAAATTTAGGTTGGGGGAAAGTGTGAATTCCATGTCCATGTGTCAGTCCATGTTGATTCACGTCAACAAAGTTTAAATTGAGCCAATTTGAATTCTGAGTCAGATGACATCTCACATGTGTGAGGTGATATCAACCGCCACCATTTTTCTCGATCATAGCCTTCATTTATTACTCCTTTAATGCCTTTATTTCTCTTGTCATAATCCTAAGTCACCGAAAAGGAAAATTTAGACGACATTGGCGTTGGGAATTTAACAGTGTTGTAGGAAGGATAAGTTTAGCTTTCAGATGAAGATTGTAGGTAGGGAAACCTTGCAGAGTGATTGTTTAATTGCAGGCAGTTGAACAATGGGAGGTGGGTTAATTCGAAATGAACCCACGGTTCATGACACATTATTGCAGGTGGTTAGATTATTTCCTGAAGCTGAATGGTTTTAATGAAGATGTTGCATTGGAATTTTCCTAGACATTATCTGAAGGAAAGGCCATGATAAAAAGGTTGGAAGTAATGGCTATTGAAGAAAAGATTGCAAAAGTTACAAGGTTGCCTGCTAATGGTGAAAATTACCCTACTTCCAGAGACACCAGGTCAGCTAGGGCTGAATTTACAGAACTTGGTGACCCTTCATTGAGTGTGGATAAGCAAGGTGCGAAGAGAACCTCTCTGCCTAAGCCATGGAAGCAAGTAGTTGTTTATGTTGTGAAGTACATTACCTGCAAAGGTCGTCAGTCGAATCTACATTCTGTGCACTTCAAACTTCTGAACCATATGACGCACGGGAGAAGAATGAATGTACCAAACATGTTATACCACCTTCTCTCAATCATGGCGGTCAAGACCCAAAAAGGTAGGGATAATTTCGTTTCCCACCATTGTCTGATCAAATTGTTAGTTGAAAAATATCTACATGGTGTTTGAAATGACTTGGGAAGAATTCTTAAAAATTGATCAAATTAGACCAGAGCATTTGTGACCTAGGGTTTTTCCTCAACCTCGTAAGGCTAGGAGGAGAGTGAGTTTTGTTGAAGCCACTCCTGGAACCTCAACTTCTAGCATAGGCCCTAGTGTAAACCCTCCTGCAATTGAACAAACCATAGAAATTAGTTCTTCTGAGGCAGAGCATTTAGACAAAGAAAGTTCCTCTTCAAATTATAATGATGATGTTCCTCTTGGCATCCTAATTCAAACTAGGGCATAAAAGAAAGAGGAGGAAATAAGGAAGGGTAAAGATAAAAAGAAAACTACAGGAAAGGGAGTGCCAAGCTCTAAGAAACAGAAGGTTGACATTGTTCTTCCTACAGCCAAAGAAAAACATGAGAGCCCTCCTAGAAAATCAAGACCAGCTGGGTCAGCCTTTGGTGTGTCTCCATAGGAAATCCCTAGGACTATAGAAACATCACAAGAGGACACAGAGGCCCCAATGGGGCAAGTGAACGTTGGAGAAAATGACATATTTGAGGAAGCAACAAATGCAACATTGGAAGACCTTGTTGCCATCGTTGGACAAGTTGAGAGTCAAGAGTATGAGGAAAATCAAGAGTTCCTGCAGCAAGAGCAAGAGCAAGAACAAGAACAAGAGGCCTTGCAACAAGAAATGGGAGAACAGTCAGCACCCCTGTAGCCGGAATTGGTTGAACATTCATAAACCCTGCAGCCAGTGCTACATGAAGAGCAAGCATCAATGCCAGGAAAACTTTTGGTAGGAATAAATAGGCCCTCTGATTTTTCAATGCACATGGTAGCTATGAGTTTATGGAATGAGATACCGAGGAGGGAAGAAGAATGGAAAGAGGAAACACAGGCTAAAGAAGGAAATTCAAAAGAGAGATGAAGAGATTGAACATAAGAATGCAGAAATTATTGCTTTAAAGGAAAAGGTGGACAATATGGCAGCCTTAGTACCTCAGATATTAGAGTGCAGGACTCCTTCAAGGGTCTATGTTGTGTATTTGAAGGAGAAGCATCTTTCCTTTAAACTAGCAAGGATTGTTTCAGGTTTGAATCCTTCCATCGAGACTCCTCTTGAAATGAAGAATTTGTTGTGTGAATTATATTTACATAATTATGATGTGTCCCAAGATCATGATTGGTATCCTTTGTTGTATGTTGGGGATGTCCAATTAAGGGAATTTATGTCTTGGATACAAAATGAGATTAGTTGGTAACAATAGTTTAGGGCATATAGGAAAATATAATCCAACACTCCCATGTCCATCAAGGCTGAATCTAGAAATCCAGGGGACATTTTCAGTGATTGGCACAATTTTTTTTACAGACCAAGCTATGGCAGTAGAATCTTGCCTAAGAGAGAAGCAGTTTACATAGAATATGAGGAGGTAGCAAAAACCATAGGAGAATCTGTAAAGGGATATTTGGCATAGAGGTGGAATAGTCGAACTAATGAATTAAAACAAGTTGAGCCTCACTCTCTACAGAACTATGCTGCAACATGTAAGAGAGTTGATAGATATATATAGATTGGAAGGACAAAGGGACAATTCTGGCTTCCATTAACTTTTTAGCCACCTATCCTATTATGGCCTGTGCCAAATTTCAGGTATTATACGTATGATATAGCTGCAGAGAGGCAAAGATGGAGTAGGTTGGATAGACAACAAGGGTTCTATTGGGACCCTAATTCATGAACTGGAAGAATTGATGTAGGATAGCTGACAGTTGCAAACTTCAGGGCATTGACCAAGCAGAAGAACAACCCTTCCTCTGCTGGAGGACCAACAAAGCCTTAGGTTGGGAGGAGTGATGAGTCTAGTTTATGACTCAATTTTGATAGAGTTTATTATCTATTTGTTGTAGTTGTCATAGACTTTGATACTTGGATATTGACATTTTTATAATATTTCCTCAAAACCATAGACATTGGGCATAAGCTATTTTTGTAACCTTTAAATGGCATTGACATGTTATATGAACTATCTATGTTAATTTTACATGTGGATTAATGAATGTTTAAGATAGTTACACATATGCAATTGTTGTGCATACTAATATTGTTATGCAGATATAATTAGCATCCTACAAAATTGAGGAAGATTATGTCTGCTGGTCACTCGCCATCAAAGTCAACAAGGTGATCATTCAAAGGTCAATGGAGGGAAGACTCTCAATGGAGGGAGATTCCTAGTTTAAATTGAAGATTTATAACCGCCTTGTAACTGGTCTTAATTGTTTGTTGAGCGAATATAGGAGTTACTATTGTGCTAGATCCGCATTAAGGAAAACATTCTTGACTAGATTCCACACATGCATAACCTCCTCTCCACTTTTCATGCTTTCCCTAAAGTGGTGTCCTCCTAATCTGTTGGAATTGACTGCCTTGCTAGGTAGTTATTTAGTAGTTTTCTTCCTATAAATAAGACTCAAATGCTCCTTCTCAGAAGGTTGATTAATCTGATGATGTACTTGCATTCTTAGTTTTTCAGTAATACAGTTATGCTACTCATTTGTACTCATGTTTTCCAATGAATAAAATGAAGTTATAAGTTCGCGCATCTGAGAATACATTTTTCTTAAGGGATACTCATCCAAGGGGGGCCACTTGGTGAGCATTCCATCCTTTAGTTTAGTTATTTTTTTTTTTCAACAATTAGTTAAGATCTGGCACTATTTGTTCCTGCAACCACTAGAATTCCATTTTGTGACTGTTCCTGCAACCAAAGTAGATAGAGTAGTTTCTTGTTTGTTTCCCCAGATTTTCATTTCTGCCATGCATTTCATCTTAGTATAGTTGTTGGTTGATGTTTAGCATTTATGTTATTTCTTTCCAAGCAATTTAATTTCAACATTATATCTTTCTTAGTTGTAGAATGAATGTGGCTACTTTGGGATTCCTAGTGCACATACTGTGCTAACCCATTTCAAGTCTACGTCCTTGGGTTGAAAAGTTAAATGCACCTTCATGGTGATTAATAAAGCTATTCAAATTAGATTTCCAATCTCTAAATCACAACTTTATGGGCTTAGTTGTTAGATCATTGTAGGAGGCCAACAAATAGTATAACTCAAGCTCCTACAAGAATAATACCCAACACCATTTCATAACCACTAGTCACTACTACATCAAAGTTTATACTAGTTACCAACAATGACATTGAGTACCCACAAGCTAGAAGATACCTCTAAAACTCATGCCTATCAGAAATAGCAAGTGTTTGAACCTAATATTTTGAATAAGCTCCAATTGTAATAGTAGAATAGAGACAATCCTCAATCTATGCAACACAGATAACAAGATTTTTTTGTGTTACAAACCAACCAGTACAATTATATATGAGAAGTATTTAATCAAGTCAATGTCTGTAGAGTTGTAACCTGCCAATGGAGACCCCTTCTCTCCCTTGACCCCTAGATAGGCTAATGTACCTTTAATCTAGCGGAAGAGATGACAATAAGAAAAATACAAAAAAACATAAAAATAAGGGTATGGAGAGCAATCCAAACTTTCTCACACAAGGAGGTACACACCAAAACATGATTTATATTTCCAAGCTTGAACCTAGTCCCAAACGTAGTCACTATACACATACAATGATCCCAAAAGAGTGTAGACATGTGGATCATACTTTGATGTCTATAATACCTTTTTCAAATATGGATACCTTGTATCTTGACCCAAATATGATTACTTACACATACATAACTACACAAGAGGGAAAATAAACATATTATTTAAATATATACTAGGTTCCTACTTCTATTAGAGCATTATAGAATCTAATTCTTCAAATAGTGTTTATATATTGTAATTTCCAACTTTTTCATTTATTTCATATTATTACAACCATAATTTAATCCTATTTATTTTGATAATCAATTCATGATAAGTTTGTTTCCTTCATTCTATCCTAGCTTTCTCTCTTTCCATATCATAACTAATTTTTACAACCACATTAACTTAGATTCACATGCAACTGTTACCAAAATTTCACCTATAGCTCATTTTGGTTGAGCTGAAACATGATTACTTCTAAGGTGAAAGGTACTACAATAAAATTTTGCTAGTCATTATCATTTGGATAAGAAGTTTTCAAATGAAGTTCAGTTCTTGTATGCAATATTTTACAACAGAAAGAGATTGCAAAAGTTACATAATATGTTGTATTTCATTCATTTTGAAATGCAAATGTATACAATGTTGTCTTATTCATTGAGGGTCAAAAAATGCTTAAAATTCCCACACAAGCCATGGGAGTAACTGTATCTGAAAAGATATAAAATAGCAAGTATAAATGCAAGAAAATATGTGCATAAAATTAGAGATGGGACCCGTCATTTCTTGGTGAATGACGAATCCCATTGTTGAAGATTGTGCCAGCATTATTGAGTTGTCTAGGTGTAGCTCCAGGAGAAAACCTGCAAGGGTGAAAGAATATTGATGTTAGAGCTCAAGGTTCCATTCATTATTATATGCATATCTAATCAAGGAAATACTTGCTACCTTATAACTGATCAAGGAAAAGCAAAATGAATAGTTGTATGTAGGAAAGTCGGATCATCTAATGGAAGTCAAATCATCAAGAGAGCATTGAACTTCATTATTTTTCTAACTAGTTTGCTTATTGTGCAAGCACAGGTTTATCATTTTATGATTCATCTTTTCAACATTTTAGTATGTGGAGATCAATGGGCTCCCACAAGGGTTGAGCCCATCATACTGCATTCTCTCATTTACAAGAAGGGAGAAATGGTCTATTTCCATCATTGCATATTAAGAAGCCATAATAGTCATTTGCATGCATTTGTAATCAACATTCACCATAACAATTGGGGAGTAGCATGTCTAAAGAGCAGTGAATTCATCACATGAGTGAATAGAAAAATAAACCATGCATAATAAAGGAGGTTCATCATTGAAATTTTAAGTCCTAATACAAATAGGACTGCATTTAATGAGTCATTAATGTTAAAGAACAGTGATAAGAAATAACATGAAGGATCTCTTATAACAGTCTAAATGCATGGAGACATCATTTTGAAAGTGAAGGTGATGATCTCTTTGATCAAAAAATAGTGGTACCTATTACCTTTCAAGAGGAAGTCATACATCAAAAGCAAGTATAAAGTATGACTTCAGATGTGATAGCCATGAATAGTGAAGTATCATGATGAGATCACAGTCATCTTTAACATTAAAGACAAATTTTGTAGAATCCTAATGACATGTATACAAGGTTGAAGAAGGTGGTCATAACCCAGATAATTATGAGACAAATATTCATGTGCAAATATAAAAGAAACAGTGAGCAACAATACAATGTTATGGAGCAACAAATAATTCTTACAAGGATCCAATAGTTGAGGTAGTTAGTGGAAAAGGTAGTGTTCATGAAGGAATGAAAAAGATGTGTGGGGTTTTCAATTATACATGTACTGTGCAATGGTATTGAATCATTTTTCAAACCATTTTTTCTTCGCAGGGAAACATTTTCTAGTGGAGCAATTGATTGAGATAGCTCTTGTTTTAACTAACCATCCTCTCATGAAATATCATTCATATTGTGATCTTGCATGATCTTATCATCGCTAAGGTGATTATGACATTGTTGGCCGCTATTATATGGTATTACAAGAAAAATAAATACCCAAAACTATTAAAGAAGCATGCGGCCTACATTTTGAATCTTGCAAAGAATGAATAGAGGGTTTATATGGAAAGATGTTGTGTCACATATAGAGAAGTAGAAAACCTCAAAGCTTCTTCAAAGATAGAAACCCATAATACTATATTTGCAGCCATGGCTTTGAAAATACAGAGACTTTCATAAAACCCAAAATACATCATAAAATGAATATCCTTAGTCACCATTTAAAAGCTCGACTATGCATTTTGTTGGTTGGAAGAAAAGATAATGCAGAGGTCAAGGGTTTGAGAAGAGCTTACCTCATTTTTCTCACAAAAAATACATTCAAAACCCATGTGAAAGCTTCAGAAAGCTATCCAGTATCGACCTCAAAACAATGATTGGCATCAACAATGAAGACACAAAAGAAATACATCAGAAAATGTACTCAAGGCCGCAACTATAAAGCTTGAAATTTTTTTCAAAATGGAGAATATAGAGATCAATGCCTAGTTTGGCGATGAAGGAAAATTTACCTTTTTTTTTCCTACAAAAACCTCTCAGAAATAATCAGAATCAACATAATATTAACAGGTTCAAGTTATCAAAACCCCTACCACTAGCATGGCAGTGCACAAGAAAGTGAAAAGTGAAGAATGAGGAATTATTAGGGTTTTGATGCTTTTGATTCGATACCCTAATCTGATGGGTCATTTTTGAATTATTTTTAAGAAAAAATCATTTCACATAGATACCATGGTATTGACTATTAAGTCAATCAATCTAATGATCAAAAGGAGCTTGTGAATTTGGGAGTCAAGTTTCAAGGATATGATATTATTGCATGAAATAGTGGTCTACTTCACTTGTGTTTGTGCATGATGTTAGACAAAATCAACTATGTAATTAAATATTAAAGGTAATATTTCATTAATTACCTTAATATTTACCATGTAACGCATGAAAGGAGGACTATCACATGTTAAATATTAAAATAATCATAATTGATTATCTTTAATATTTAATCAAACAATTACCTTTTCCCCAAAATCATGCAAGAAACACAAGCGAAGTAGAACCGAGGTCAACATGAATCATCTAGAGTATTGTGTTTTCTTTGACTTGGAGTCAATTTTCAGTCTTTTGGAGATCGCATTGATCGAGGCCATTATTTGTGGAGGTTTTGAGACATAACCTTAGTTTTACATCAGTTTTGGAGGTCTTTTGATCATGCACATTGAGGAGAAGTTTGCAACTGATTGAGTTTAGTTTGCTTCAGTTTTGACTCCCCTTTTTATGGGTTTTTATCTTTGCTCATGAGGAGATATTTTGGTGATATTTTTCACTTTCAGTTAGCTATTTTTTCCACCTCCTAACTCTTGGAGTTAGTTTTTGAATATATTGAGGAAATACTTAGTCTTTTTCTCAGTTATTTCTTCTTTTCCTTTGCATTTTGCAAAGAGAAGTTGATCTTGTAACTCAGATTGATCCACTTGTAGCAACAATTCCTTCATTTTCAATAAAGAAAGCAACATTTTTTCCTTCTTAATACTTCTTGTGTTATAGTGTATGAGTGATCTAATGATATTTTTGTGATTCATTCTTAGAATCCTTTGATTTTGTCTCATTCAAATAGTATGAATGTAGGGAGATGCATAGTTAATGCAGGTCATGGATTGAGTAAGTTGATTTTAGTAGTTTGAAGTTGTGAAAATACTTTGTTTTCCTTCATGCATGCTCTAAATTTAGTCCCTTTCCAATGAAATACTTGTGTTACATGCTTAGTTGAGTTGTGAAAAGATTTAAGCTTATTTGTTGAATACATTGTGAATTTGAATAAGCAAGTAGATCTAGAATGTTTGGTGCATCACCTCCTAGGATAGGTTTCAATTCCAAGTTTCTTTCTATCCTTTTTCCTATCAAAGAAGTAGTTTACAAGAGGTATCATAGGGAACCAACCCTTTATCTGTAGATTCATCTTTGCTATGAGCATACCCACAAGCTCGAAGGTATTTCCATGTTTCACGGGATTGCTGAGCTTCAAGCTTAGCGTCTAGGGTGCAATCCTCATGACAACATCAACTTCTAATCTTCAAACTATATTCAAGGAGAACCACAATTCCAAGTTCATTCCAAACATTCATGATAGAGTGATCATGAAAATATATCATGGATGAAAGAGAAAAAGTACATGTGTCAATAATGAAAACAAAAAACAAGCTATCTAGTACCATCCTACATGTCCCATTATTCCTTGGATGCATAGAAAAATGTAACATTTATCTAACCTACACCATTAGAGTAAATTAAAACAATCTCTCCACATTTAATCTTTATTACTAGCCAAGAAACACAAGGTACGTTATCCTAAGTACGCTTCAAATTTTAATCAATACCAACTCATACAATGGTCATTCACAAATATTTTTATACATGTAATATCTAATAAATGAAATAATTATAGTACACAATATTGATTGATCCAAAATCTGCACATATATACATAATCCTATATACTTCTCTTTGCATTCTTTTAATGCATTTAACTTTAATCTCTAAACTCATTATCATTATTGCATTATAGAGAAAAAAATAATAGGAACAAGAATACTTTGAGACTTCACATTCTTCCCAGTAACATTCATTTATTTAAAAGGGATCACACAACTCTACATTTCCTACCTTTTAATTCACTCAGATAACTTTTTTATTTATTTAAAATCAAGCCTTATAATTTCTTAGTCTATTTTTTCTAAATCAAATCCACTAATCAATTAGGAAAGTGATATTGACATTAAAAGAATTTTCTAAGTGCACATATAATTAAGAAATCATAAAAATACATACGTTAAAGCATCGTTTTAAGATTCAAGGATAGGATGGGAGAACTTAGTTTTTGAAAAAAACCAAGGTGAAACTCGTGAATTTTTTTAGTTTAACATCCTAAAATAAGGTTTAAATCATATCAAGGTCAATAAAATATCTTTGAACTAAGAGGTTGGCTCCATTTCAAAAAAATCCTCTAAATAATATATATGAAGATGAATACATTGCATTCATCAAATAAAGTAAGAAACCACCAACTATCAATTTACACAATTCATTTTAGCTCTTCAATTATCATATTAGAAAATTTTGGTAACCATATCCTTGCACAATTAACTTTGATCATTTCTAAGAACTCTTGATTAAATACATACAAGGAAATTTGCACTTACATTAAAATGTTAAACATACCGCATTCCCTAGTCAAATAAATTATTTTCATTCTTACATTTCTATTGTTCTATTACTGAATTAAATTCATGAAGGAAATAGGAACCTAATAAACAATTTAATAACATTATATTAAACTGAATTGACTCAAATATTTTGTACAACCAATTACTTCATTCTAAACTACTAATTGTTTACATAAAATGGATGTATCAAGCAATTATAATTAAAAAAATTAACAATAAGATTAAATTCATAAATCATATATTTTAAATGATATTGCCACAATCAAATTGCATAGTAACATTCACACAATAAATACATTCAAGAACACAACCCAAAAAAATCCCTAGAGCTCCCAATGTTTGCAAAACCTAGCTCTAATACCAAATGTCATGCGTATCTATACACACGTGTACACAGACATAAACATAGTGTAACTAATTTTTTTATTATAAGACTATATTACTAAGGGTTACACTATTCTTAGTAGTGTAAACATGCAATCGACATCATTGCACATGTGAAACAATATTAGGGCATGTTACTCAAGGCAAAGAGAACTAAAAAAAAAGTGGGTGTAATGAAATCTTGATCGCAAGACCTTAGAAAAAAATGGAGACAATCTTCATAAGTGAAAACCTTGCATGCATTATTTTCCATTTAGACGTCCTAAGTGAAAGTGGCAACTCAATGTCATTTTGGAGCAACTAAATTATTTTATTTTAATTGTCAAAAAATAATAAACCCATATTTAATCATCAAATTAAACTAAGCATTTAACATTAATTAATTGTTTTATATCCTCATTTTTTAATAAAATTCAAATGACTAAATATAAATTAGTTTGTAATTAAATTTAAAATTGAGAAGTATAAACTTTAATAACAACCAAAAAAATTGACAATATAATTAAACCACAATAATAGAATTAATAAAAAAAATCAACAATCATTTTAAATACATGTTTCCTTATAAATTTTAAAAAGTATTAAAAGAAAATTAGATATTAATTTTTTAACACACTAAATTTAATTTACACTTAATTTTTTTATTAATTAAATAATACTTACTTGTTAAATATAAATCCTTACATTTTAATTTACAAAAAATATAAATATCAACCCATAACAAATAAATCATTACATTTTAATTGACAATACAAATACAAATTATAACATATACATCATGTCCATTTGTACACACACATACAAATGGACATAAACATGGTGCAACCAGATTTTTTATTATTTCGCTATAAAACTAAGGATTACATTACTTAGAGGAGAGTAAATGTGCACTTGACATTATTGTGCATGCATCAAAATGAGGGCATGTCATATAAGGTGAAGAGAAACAACAAAAATGGGTGTAGTGGGACCCCAATCACAATGCTCTAGAAAAGTAGAGACAACTGAAAAGGTTTTATCATAATTAATCAATATAATAAACATCAAAAAATTAAATAACTCCTATCCATAGAGTTTCCAAAAAAAATAATTAATAGGTAATTAATTATTATTTTCCTTCCCACATACTATTTCATGTACCACCTAATTATATTTTTATTTAAATAAATAATAAACCTTACTAATGGAATAATCTTCAATTAAATGGTGCAATTTAATTTTTAATTTGGCACTTTACAATTTAAAACAATTAAATTCATGACACTTAGTTTATGCCACAATTAAGGGAAAGATTGGTTACTTTTTAGGGGAAGAAATTTATCAAATTTAATTTTAAATTTTAATTTAAAACCTAAATAAGAAAAACATATAAAAACTCTTCTTTGCCCTAAATTGTTCATCATTTTTTCATCCATTTTTTTTGTTGCACTTGATTTTCTGCTTGCAAGGTTGGAGATGGAGAGTGAGGATGAAGAAATTCCTCCGAGGTTCCCATGAGTTTTCTACTATATATATTTTTTAATATTTCATGTTTGTTGTTTTACACATACAAGTTTGTATTGTTTGTTTCATATATATTAAATCTTTCTTTATTTTTGGTTTGTTGTACATAGGGAGGATTTGAAGGATGCATGTTTAGAAGGGTTTGTGGATTTAGGTTATCACCTTCATCTATAGGATTTCATTGATTTGATGGTTGCATGTAGTGCTTTTAGAGAGAGAATAAAATATTTTCTCTTATCTCAAATGTTAGGTTTTTTTTTTTTTAAATATATTTTTTGAACATTCTTCCTATCATATCCAATGTACATTTGTAGGGGTTTAAAATAAAATTCATTTGCACATGACACTCTAGTCCAAGTCCCAAGACTCACCATAGTACTCTATACAAGCTCTAACTTTTCTCTTACTAAATTTAAATATTTTGAAGCTTCCTTATGGAATTTACCATAATCTTCACTCTTCTTTTAGAACTTAATCTTCCCTTAGCTTTCCTACTTCTATCAAAAGAAATTTCTTGAAGTTGGAGAAAAAGAGACAATAGAAGTTGGATCCTCTAAGGACAAATGCCACATAATCTTCGTAGAAGCTCTAACAAAGTTTCATAGAAATCACAAGTTCCTTTATTTCATTTTTTGTTTTAGAAGTTAGTTTAGAGGTAGTAATTAAATCGCCACTTTGCCTAGGATTTGTAGTGTTTCATTACATTTTTCTTGTTTTTTTTTATTATATTTAGTTAAGTTTCTTTAAATTTGAGTAGAATTAGCTATTATTTATTTATTTTGAAGAATTTCCATATTAGAACATTTGAAAAACGAGATTATCCTCAATTAAAAATGAGGTTCATCCCATTCCAAAAATCAAATAAAAATAAGACTCTTTCATTAAAAGAAAAAAGGGAACCAGAAAGCAAAACTGTAGATCTTGCATCTAGGAAAACTAATTCATATGGTTGCATATTCATTCATTGGAAAATACAAATTGTTTTTCTTAAATTCATTAGGTAACTAGCTTATTGGAAATATTTATTTCAAAAAAGAATAAGAAAATAAATAGTTAATTATTTTCTTGCATTTAAGTAGTATACTTTATAATTGCATCCATTCGAGATTGAAAATGAAAACACAACAATGGGACCATTCACAAATAGGCTTCAAAGCCTTTCCAACATATAGAATTAGACCAACATTTTACAAGAAAAATGAACAAACAAATCAAACATGACAACAACATACAATGAGAACAATCAACTAACTCAACAAACACACATACAAATGCACACAAGCAAGGTGAATATTCTATTTTTCTTTATCCTCCATTATCAAGTCCATGTGTCCCAAGATTAGAGAAGATTGTCCCAAGATTAGAGAAGATTGGGTGAAAAACATTCTAAATAAAATTGAGTAGCCCAACCAACAAATATTCAATGCCACTGAGTACTTTGAGAAAAACTGGAAGAACGGAGAAATAATTCTTTTCGGGAGGAAGGTTAAGGTGGACGAGAACCTCATAGGGGAGGTCACTGGCATGTCAATTGAGGGAATGAAATTCTTTCGTGATAGAAAGTTCTCTGACGAGGTGGTTATTAGATTCCCTAGGAAAGATAAGGAGAAGACTAAGTTGATAAAAGTCTCCAACAGCTACTTTGAAGTTGATTTGATTAAGTCGTTATGGAGAAAAGTGCTTAGAATCATCATGGAATACATTACCCTGGACGGTAGATTCACCAGGGTCTACGGCTACCACTTCACCCTTCTCAACCACTTATGTCACAAGGTAAGGGTCTCATTTCCTCACTATCTGTATTGTTCCATTAGTAATAGCCTGGAAGATCATAAGAAGAATCCTAAGTACCCAATTTTGCATACTGGCCTTATTAGGCTTATTTATGAACATTTTCAAAATATGTCAGCCTTATACAACCCTGTCTCGGCTTCGTCCTCTGAAGATGATGACACGGAAAATAATGTGTCAGAGGATAAAAATAAGTTTGATATTGAGCGGATTGAAGAAGATCCTCCTTCCCCTAACAATTCTAGAAAGAAAACCCTACCGTGTAAACCCCCGCTTAAGAAAACAAGCACTGTCAAAAACCCCAGTAGCTCTGTTCTGAAGAGAAGTCCATTCAAAAGGGTTCCCCTGCTAATAAATTGGTCTCTTACTCTGAAGATACCCCGAAGGATAATTCTGAGGTCCTTGATGTCAGCAAGGATTCTTTCTCATCCTATCCTGCCATGGACAGAGAAAATAGACCTAAATTCCCTAGAGACCTTAACCCTGAAGATCATTATTTTAAGCAGGATCGTGAGTTTCCTGGGGATATCCTGGCCATCGCTAGAAATGGTGTCGTTGATTACTTCAGAATTATGAAGTGGGCCTTCTATGAAATTAAGGACCTTAACCTCAGAAATAGGGCCCTCAACAGCAAGCTGGAGGATTTGGAAGTTAAAGTTAGCTCCCTTAATACAACGGAGGGTGGGAGGAATGAGGATAAAATGAGGTTGGAGGCTGAGGATAATGAAGGTAAGGTTAAGTGCCTGGAAGCAGAAATTGGTAAAATAAAAGACACCATGAAAACTATTATGGAGCACAATCACAAAATGGCAAAACATAACGCCATTATCATCAAGGCTATGACTGAGAAACTAGAAAACACACAACAGGGATCTTTGATCGTGGATTTGGAAGCTGAAAAGGACAAAAGCAGGACTGAGGACGCTAGAATTTTGAAGAGAACGAGAGCTAATTTGAAGAGGAAGGCGCCTCCTATGCCTCAGATAGTTCAGGCCCTGAAAAAGTGTACCCAGGACATACACAATCTTGAAGTTGAGGCTGCTGATGCTCTAAACTCCTTAGGATAGTTGTGGGTTGTTTCTGTTGTTGGTTTATTGGTTGGGCTTTTTTGGTGGCCCTTGCTGGCCTTGGGTTGGGGGTTGTTGTGCTTTCTTGGCTCTTTTCTTTTAGCAACCTTTTTGTTTTGGATTCATTAACGCTTAATCCTTTTATTATATGTATTCTCTGTGGTTTTGGGTCCCTGTAAAACCCATTTTTTCCTTTATCAAAAACAAATATTCAATGCCAAAAAATTCTAAGAGAAAGCTATAATCTTTCATCAAATCTAAGAAGAAAACAAAAGGAGGTTAGAAAAGAAAGAATTCTATGCTAGTGAACTAGCTCTCTTAGAAGTGTTGATCAAATTAGAGACCCACAAACTCAATATCTTTCATGCCTTTATTCAACATGAGTTAAACCATATTCAAAATAGTGACACACCTAGCTAGATTAAGATTATCACAACCACACTTTTACAAAGATTTGCTAGACAACACCCAACCATTCTAGCTCCAACATCTTGTTTACACACCATTGTCCACCATTAGACACTCCTTCCTCATGAAGTGAATGAGCTAGTTGGTATGACTCCCACCCAATGCAATAATATTATTGTCACCTAGAGATTATCAGGTTCCTTACCAAGAGGGTAGTCCATCAAATTCTTCCTTGCTCAATTGTCATTTCCCACATGAGAAAGAGTGATCTAATTCACGCATGTACCAAGGGTGCAACATATGTGCTATCCTAAGTCCATCTCATATACATTTTAGGTGAGTAGACTTAGAGTATCATAGAGCCCAATAATTAGAAGTTGCATTTAAAAATAAGTTAAAGGTCATTGATTATAGAACTTCTTATACATATACTATTAATTCAAGTTACACACATGTAATATGGTTAATTAAAAGCTTCTTAGCTAGGAGATAGTTATAATATATTTTTTATTTAGCTAGACGTGTAATAATGTAAAAAAAAATTATGATTGTTTACTTATTTTACTTAGATGTAAAGTAATTATTATAAACAAAATGTTATCATTAATTTAAGTGATTACATTAATGACTCCAATAAAAAGTTATTCTTGAAAGTGATTGATAGATAAATTATATTAAGATTTAACTAGATATGTAATTAAGAAAATATATCTAGTAGCTACTAATTTGTTAAAGCCTTAGATTGTTGGCTTTTTCATAAATATTTCATAGATAGTAGTCATTAATATAAATTAACAAATATTGATAAATACATTAAGAAATGTCAGTTTTTTTAAATTCAAAACCTCACATGAAAGCTTTGTTTTTAAAAAATGGATAATGGATGGATAAAATTAACTATATGACAACTAGATCTAGATTGTGAAAAACTAAAATAGTGGGCACTAATATGTAATCTTTCTAAAGGTTTGCAATTGTTAAAATTATTGGGCAAATGTAATCTCTCAAAGTTAAATAACTAGACTTGGATTCACATCTTTTTCATCCCCTTTAAATATAAATAATTCACATAAAATATGGTTTTGATAGGAGATTTTGCTAATGTCTATATAGTTTAATCAAATGTAGCATAATTTTTCATATAAAGATTTTTTATTTTTTAAAATCACAATACCATAAATGTTCTTTCTCCATGGCTAACAAATTATGTATTATCTCTAAATTCCATGTAACAAATCCAAAATCAAATAAAGGAAGTCCACTTGAAGTGGATGACCTTCAAACCCTCATTTAACATTAGGGAAAACCCCATGTGTAATGAGTCAATTGCTTCATAAGTCTCCATGTCATGGTTCTTCAAGAGTTGGTTGAGATTTCACACCCTCTTAGCAATCGCAACATGATGATGTTCACATATGAGAACCTTATTATTAACAAAACAATCCCCCTATGTAAATTTAAGTCATTTCATCAATTTGTATTCAAGGAGCAATGCAACAAACAAACAAAAAAATCAATTTGCTTGGGAACCTACTCTTAATTGGGAAATAAAACTAGATGCGCCATCTTTGCCCTTGCCAACTCTTGGTTTGCTTTTGTTGCTTGATTTCATCTCCTATTTGCTTATTTATAGGTGATGTTGAGGTTGGAATTACAATTTTTTATCGTTAATTTAATGTGTAGTTAATTGTTTGTATAGTTATAGCCTATCAATTTCCAAGGTTCTCTCTCATCTTGTTGTAAGTTTCAAGTTGGCACTCCAACATTGTTTGATTGATGTTATACTTTATAAATACAAAATGTTCTTCAATTGAAAATCCTAAAAGATAAAATAAAGATATTTAAATTTTCAAAGTCATATAGATATATTTAAATATGTTGATCTAAAAGATGTTCACGAGATATTAATCATGAAGCACTTGAATTAGATTTGTAATATAAGTTAAGGCACCTCAAAAACAATCTATGAATATCTTTTCTTGTAGATGCATTTATTGCATCTATGCTAATATATTAGTTTCTATTAATTTCTAAACTTTTAAAGCTTATTACAACCATATATCACACTATCACTACCCACAATGAAAAATTCATATATAAATAATCTTCAAATTTATATTAAAAGATTTTAGTTATCCACTCTCCATTACAACCCCTTACTGCAGTTACAATTCATAAACCAAACACAAAAAAAATTCAAATCCATGCTTAACATCAGACCATGTAATCTACCATCATAATGTAAAGATTGCAGATCCTCCCTATATAGATAACTCTAAATCACCATAATAATGACCAAATATATTTGAAATTGCTGATTAATAAAAAAACAATATACACAGTTTATAAACTAGTCATCAGAAACCCCCTTTAAAACAATATACACAGTTTATAAACTAGTCATCAGAAACCCCCTTTAGGCGACCTAGAAACCCCTCTGTGCAAATAAATACAGTTTGACTACACAAGTTGCCATTAGAAAACTCCTTTAGGGAACTTAAAATAAATTTTAACTCTTGTTGGATTTCACACAACTCCGAAAGATGAGCCTAAAACCCAAGACATTATCAAGTAGTATGGAGAGGGTCCAAGCACAATACTATATCATAAGACAGGGGGCTCTGAAACTTGCCAGGCTTTAAGAATAAATTGTAGAGTACGACTGAAAAGTGCTTATTAGAACTTTCTCTTTAATGCAGTCAGCCTTGGCAATGCCAGGCTGGTCCTGAAATCATATGTTCCCAAATCATCGGCATATTGATGCCAGCTAAAACTGGAAGGGATACCATATCTTTCATTCTCTACTCTATAATAATGATATACTGGAATTGAGAATCTAGATGTGATAAAACAATATAAATTTCCAATACCGATCCCAAACATATGCCTGATCCAAATACAAATTCTAATTCTCCAAAAATATTCAGTGGAAAACAAATATCCCGGTAATTGAAAGATATCGGTCTTGAATCCAATAACATGTGGGTTGCATTTGGAATATAAACTATGTTGTCTGGATATATTCTCTTGCCATTGCAATAACCCATTGTCCAGAAATATGAACTGATAGTCCTGGAATAGTAATCTCAGACAGTATTATGGACTACCCAAAAAGAATTCATGCTTTTGTGGCAAGATAAAGTTTATTAAAAAATAATAATTATATAAGTGCCATACTGGTTAATGGGAGTATTAGAACTTAAGAATACCATTTTCATTTACTCTCAATGTAAAAAGTACAGCTATATGTTCCTCGTCTAAGAGAATTCAAGATTGAATGCCTAAATTGGTAATTCTGCACATTTTAACTTTGAAGTTGCTTGTTCATTTAGCTATTTTAATGTACAATGCAAAATACCATAATATGGGCATGGAAGTTCAAAATCAAACTTAAAGACCCAAACATAGACACACATAGACTGTAGAGAGATTGCATCTATAGCCCAAGCTTAGGGTTCTGAATATAATGCATACAAGTAATCTAGGTTAAACATAGCCTGTTTCCCTCTGGGAAGTCCTCAACATGCCAGTCCCTGAAGATGTCTCTGCGAACAGCATGACACCTTATTAATCTTGGGCTAACAGGATCTTGACTTGTAGAATTTCTACTGGCAACAGAAGATGATGGCGGCACCGGAACTACTCTTGTTTTCACTGTAATTTCTGCTACAGCAGGATGTTGATGAGGTTGTGGGTTCCTCTTGTTAGAAGACCAGCAACTAACTGCAGATCCTCCCCACTTTTCTTCATCTTGAGAGTGAATTGAGTAACTCCTTAGATCAGAGTGTGTTCTCGTAACATTTTGACAGGACAAACATGCCAGACTCATGGTAGCAGGATAATGGAGATATTTCACCAAGGCCTTGAAATTCTGCAAAGAAAAAGTAAAGAACACATCTTAATATCATTGAGACAAAGAAAAAAAACACCATCAAAATTTGCTGTTCAAGTCAATCATATAGAATCAGATCTAGCAAGACAAAGAAAAACAGAGGAGTTTGGTATCATGCATGAAAACCCACGTATACCCTTATACCCAGATCACAGATTGGTACAAATGACATTCCTAGCTCACAATACCAATGCTTATAGCCATGGAACTCTAGGTTTCTTCTATAGCATATTTCAGAACATCAGCAAGGCAACAAATAATAGTCAAGGCCTTTGTTGGGCATTAACTAGTTGATTGGAAAATAAAGGATTTCTTTACTGATACTGTCTTAGAGATTAATACATCAAGCATTGGCTTCCTCCTTTATTCCCTGAAGATGGATCCAGAGATAGGATCTGAAACGTAAGACATGAGTTCACAAATACAGTTGACTCCAGACACCTTAGACAACAATTGGCAAACAAAGATCAAAACTTGTTGATGAACAATATGAATATGATGACCTCTCATACTAACTCAAACAGAGGATGTCTTACATGATAGTGTTATTGATGTCAACAATATGACATGATTGCTTATAAAAATGAATCAGAACAGAGGATTTCCTTCATAATACTATGTGCAATTTTTCTCCTCCATGATATCAACATAATTGATCTGCAAAGGATGTATTATAACTTCATAATACAAATTGGGTTTTCCTAAATAATGGGATAAGCTATACCTATGCATCTAGACTTTCAATGCATACATGTAATACATCTGCCACAAATTGCAGACTTTAAAACAAACTTTACCCATCCATCTAAGCTTTCTATACATACATGAAGTTTGTGCTGCCTCTGCAAAAAGTCAAAAGCTCTAAATCATACTTTTAGATGCCTGTCTAGAATTTCAGTACTGTATTTATTGCTTCTGAAACATGTCAAAAACAAGCTTCAACCATTCATCTTGAATTTCAATATATGCATGCAGTATCTATTGCTTCTACCGGCATCATACCGCAGATGCCTTAACAACCCAATACATCCTTTCTTTTAAAGTTCAAGTTACACTGTTACAGTGGACACAGATATCTAGAGCACCAAAAATACCCATGTTCAATCAACAATCTAATCGCAATATCATGACCTATTGAAGATTTTGCTATTGTGAAATTGACTCACCTAAGATCTGTACACACTGCACAACCATGAGCTAATCAAGTCCATTGCAATTCCCAGTAAGCGTGTCCTGAATCAAGCCCATTGTGATATAAGTCAAGATGTAAACCAGAATGATTCACACTCTATCAAAAACCAACAGGTTGGTCTTCTTCTCCTGCTCTTCTTAGTGCTTCGTAGGCCCTATCGTTTATGTAGTTAGCATGTTCCAAGTTGAAAAAAGTGGACCCTGCTTTTCAAGATTCTTCACCATGTTGTAAGGATACTCCAACAGAAAGCCGCCCCAAAAAGACAACAGGCCCACCTCGGGCATCACCTCTTATTCAGCTGCAATTGCTTCCTACGCCACTCATGCCCATCCCCACCATAAAAAAGTGATATCGATAGCCAAATAATTCAATAGAAACCCAGAAAGGGAAATGGAAAAGTGGGGCTGGATAAAACTATGTGATAACCTTGTCTTACTTATTGAAAGAACTGAAAAAGGCCTCAAAACCTAAACATAAACGGTGAGATTGGAGTTGTACTTACAAGAATCGCTATACCTACCTTCCTCGATGCTTCTCCAACTGCTGCTATCAGGCCCACTTCCACGTGCATCATCATTTCCTCCCTTGCTTTCTAAACTCACTCCAAACAAAAACAAACACTTCCTTATTGTGTGGGTCAACTACACCATGCGTGCCTTGCGTGACGCATAATGGGGCATTAACTATCCTGCTAAGAAATTCATCGCATGACCTACAATGTACAAACCCTGCAAGCCTACAGACACTAAGGTACATTAGTTCACAAGTTAATGCACATTTACTTTTTTCTTCAAATAGCGACTACAAGGTCTACAAACCCTGCAAGCCTACATACACCAAAGTACATTAATTCACAAGTTAAAGCACACACTTTACTTTTTTCCTCAAATAGTGACTACAAGGTCTGTCCCCTAGGATTTGATTCTGGGTCATATTAATGAGTATTGGTTTCTTTAGGTTTTATTAGTTGTCTATTTTTAATTGTTTTTTCATAATTATATTTAGAGATTTTAAATGTCTTAAAATTTCGGAGCAGTTTGATTAGTATGTTTATCAAGGGAATGTAAGGATTTGGATTCACATCATCAAATATGGTGCGGGCATATTTTTCTTGAGGTGTTATAAAAGATCCCAAAAAAGTTAAATCTATGATTATGCATTAGGTCATGTTTTAAATTAGTGTGCCCACATGACATTACATGATTTGTTGTTTGTTAGCTTTAATAAATACATTTCAATCAATTATTAATTATAATGATGAATCCTAACAACTAGTGTCACAACTAAAAAGTATACAATAACAAAGTGAAATGTGTAAAAATCTTAATTAAAATATAATCAACTAGACCTTCTTATTATACTTTCAAACAAATTATTTGTCAATAAAGAACATTTTCCAACAAAATCCATCTAAATAATGTAACAAAGAAAAAGATTTTGCTGATTTAATGATATTAGTTACATGAAACAACTTATCATTGAAGACATTTAGTATTGATCATGGGTATATCTTGAATTAAAGCTAAGCTAAGAAGTCACCTTGCAAATGCTGATAATTTTTTATTTTTTATTCATAAAACAGAGAAATTTTTAGTCTGATCCGACGTCGTCCCCAACATGAACACACTACATTAACACAAAAAGATCTGACTGTGCATTGAACAATTCTGGAAAAGGTTGCAGACCTGGTCATTCAGGACTGGATTTTGAATATAGTGCTCCCTAAAATGAGGTGGGTTTTGCAGTTGAGGATGGTGCTGCGCAGGAGGTGACAGGAGAGGAGGAAGCAGTCAATGGATTGCAGGAGGATATTCAGATAGTCTACGTACAGAATGAGGATCCAGTAGCTTATAACAAGGACTTGGTTCTGTATATCAACCGAAAGTAATCCATAGGAAAGAGTTACTTACGGTTTCAACTTTCTTCACTCTTGGAGACTTGTCAAATGGGTGCTTAATCAAGGCTTTGAAGCGGATAAAAGTAGGGCCCGGTGTCCAATTCTGCTGCGTAGATGAAAGGTTATTGATGGGGATGGGGGGGTGTCGTGGGGTGTCTCAAGGTACTAAAGGTGATGGAAATGGAGACCTTACGGTGGGAGGATTTATGGCGTCTACTGCTAAAGGGTGAGCTTTTGCTTCCCTTACCATGGATTTATTATGGTTAGAAACTTTCGGTTATTTTATTTTATTTTTTAGATTTTTGGGGTCAAATCTCAATAAAGTTGAATGGTTGTGAATGACTTCTTAGGAATCAAGGATTTGTTGAGTACAAGGTTTTTGATATCATGTGAGATGGGGTCAGGTTTGTGACCTACATAATTTTGATATACTCATATCTCGCAATTGAAGAGGCGTCGTCGTCAACTCATAGTCTCATAGTCTTGATACGGATGATTATAAATCTCAAACAGAAAGTTTTTTTCCTTTTTTTTTCCTATAGTTTGTCTTCAATTAGGAGTTGGTTTGGGCTTGAAGTTTATTGACATTGGACTAAAGTAGAAGGTAAAGTAATAGTTTTGATGGTAAGAATTATTTGACTTATTTTATAAATATATAAGAACATTATTTATATTAAACAAGCATGTGTTCTCATATAATCTTTAATTTATAGATAAACGATTTAAGAGTCATTTTTAAAAAGAAAGATTTTTTATACTAATTTCTTTAATAATTTGTAATATAGATTGTATGAGTGGTTATTTATTTCTACTAAGACTACACTATTTTCTTATGAATAATAATGGTTCAAATTGTTTACTAATTTTTGGCTAAAGGGATTGTTTATAAAGAATATATATATTCATTTTTAGATTGGAAATTAACATAAATATGACAACTGCAAATCTACTATTAGATTATATATTTAAAAAATTGTATAGGTGAAAAGTCCATACTTAACATTTTTTACCATTCATTTTGACCTTTGTCACCTATGTGATAGTCTAGTGTCTAATTTGAGTAATTTTGTGTAAGAGTTGGCATTCATAATGCACCAAAATTAAACTTGAATCCTTATACCCTAATTGTCTAGACCTAGTTTTTATTCTTAATTAGAATGAAAGAAATGATGAACACCATCCCACTTAGTCTTAGCATAAGAGTTACTATAAAGTTACATAATCTAAAATCACTCAATAAAAAATAACATAATTTACCCTAGGTTAATCCTTGGGGAAAAAGATAAAAAAACATATTAACATTGTTTAGATTGCACTTCCAATAAAAATTAAGCTCATCCTATTTATAAGATTTTCAACATGCAAAAGCTTTAGGTAGAAATAAAAACCACCAACTTCTTGGAGCTATTCTAGTAGCAAGTACCTATTCCAAAATCATTCACCACTCTCCAAACCTTAGCCTTGGAGCTAAAATACAATCCAACTTAAGTGCCTCAATTCATGCAATAAAGAATGGTAAAAATAAACCACATCCCAAGAATAGCATACTTCAAAAGAAAACTTGCCACACAAGCAAACTCAAATCCTACAAAAGACGGAATTGGCATATTGGATAATTTTAATATTTTCATATAGAAATGTGCTTACATTAGCTAGTATAAGTGTGTGTTATAATTTTTACAAGGTTTGCAAGGTGTACAATAGACACCTAACCTAATAGTATCTTATTGCATAACTTAAAAAAGGAACTACAACATAGACTAGCAATCAAGGTAGGGTAGTGTAAGAGAGGGGGACCACCGTGTGCAAGACCCTAGGCCATGGAGGGTCAAGATGCGAGAGGATGCCCTAACTTACCTTAGCTAAGTGTAGTGTTTAGGGTATAGATATGAGAATGATGAGGATAATAGAACCCTGCGACCACTCGTTAATCCCAAGTTTTAAGGTGGGGCTAGGCGAGTCAGTTTTTAGGTCCAACTTTGCACCTCATGGAGCTCTCTGCCCGAGGACGTCAACGCGGACTTTGGACAATAGCGCGACATGCTGGCATCTCGAAAGTGCGTTGTAGTCCATATGGTCATAACACAGCCGAGGAAAGGTTGAACTCGTTAAAATGACTAAAGACCTAGCTTAACAACTTCTAAGAGAACAAAACAGTACTATGAAGTAAGAGAGATATAAGTAGAGGTGATAAAATAGATATACCAAAGCTAAGGTGACGAAGATGATCTTGTAGAAGAACCTATTCGCTAACTAGCTCCACAAAGTGTGTCTACCTACACACATCAAGAGAGAAAGTGTTGGGGGGGCTATATAGGGGCCTGCCTCAGTCAAACCCCCGTTTAGGTGTTTCCACCACCATGAACAACCAAAAGAATGAGATAAAGAAGTAATGCATAAGGAAAGAAAAAAGCACTCCAAAACAGTACTATGCTACTCACCAAATGATAGAGGAGAGGAGAGGGAAGCTTACCACCTCCATCAAGAGCACTCAAGGCTGCTTGGGGGAGAAATGAGAGAAACTCAAGCCTCTATTGCGTATGGCGTGGTCCCAAACATGCTCTACCGAGTTGATGGAGTGTGATGTTGCTACAATGGAATGCTTGGAATGCTTGGAAGTGAGTGAAAATGAGCTTGTGGAGTGATGACGAGAGTGTGAGTATGGAAACTTGGTGTGATAAAGAGTTGGAATGCAAAATGGAAGAGTGAATATGAAGGAATGAGGATGAAAATGACCATATTCGAGTCGGTTGGCCGAAGGAGGCATTACAACTTCCCTGCCAATGGGAAAAGTAAATCCTCTGCTGGCTCAGCCGCAAGAATCTACCAGGGACGTAAGCATGTCGTGCAGATGTCTGTGCACCACGTGGGCTTCCCCGATAGAAACGCCTCCACCAACACACAAAATAGGCTCCACGTGGACCGCCAACAATGGGCTTTTAAAGTAAATTTAAGCCTCCAACTTTGGTTTTCTAAAGTGTATAAAGGCAAAAAGGGGAATTGTACCTAGGGTGCAAATTCACTCTTATACATTTTTCCCCCACTTTAGCAAGCACGAGTACTAATGAGTGCTCGGTAAAGTAGATCAAGAAGAGAGTAGGGTTAGAAAAGTATACTTGAACCGTCGAGGAAGCAGTACTTAGTCTGGCGTACCCGAAGGTGCAGGAGATGTGAAGGACTCCATAGCTGCTCGAAACTATGAAGTTGGAACAAAGCACCTTATAGGCCTACGGACCTACAAGGAGGCAATCCCCAAGATCTCTCGCATGGAGGAAGCCCCAAGGAATTAGATTTCGTAGAGTTAGGAAGTAGTGACACATCTACCCACAGATAGAACATGTCAAAAGTGGTGAAATGTCTACTTGCAGATAGAGCATGTTTGAAGTGGCGACACATCTACCCTCAAATAAAGCGTGTCTAAAGTGGTGACATGTCTACTCGCAGATAGAGCATGTCTGAAGTAGCGACACATCTACCCGCAGATAGAGCGTGTCTAAAGCGACGACACATCTACCTGTAGATAGAACATGTCTAAAGCAGCGACACGTCTACCTGCAGATAGAGCATGTCTAAAGCGGTCGGTCACGTAGACTGTAAAAATTTCAAAGGGGTCCCTCGAGAACCCTTCAAAAGGAGAGGGGTCCACTCAAGGGACGTGTTGTTTGAAAAGTAAGGTCTAGTCAGGCTGCCCCCAAGCTAGACGCTGAAGGGAAAATGGAATGATCCTAGTCAGGCTGCCCCCAGGGTAGATGTAAAAAGGTCCATTTGTCATAAATGCTTTTGAAGAAAGGGTCCCTAGGGAACCCACTGTGAAGAAGAAAGGGGGTCTGCTCAAGGGACACACAATTCAAAAGCGGTCGTTCTCTTAGAATGATTCGTCGTCAAGGGATCCTTTTGAAAGATGTTCACTTCATCAAGGAATTTGAAAGGAAGGTCATGCCCCCACGCAAGGGGAAGTCAAAGCAGTTCCAACTTCAGTGGAAGGTATTCAAGTCCTTTCTTTACAAACCAGTGATGAAGGAAACATGTTTCGTTAGGGTTCCAAGTTGAGAATGCAATCCTAAGGAAGAAATGTTGTAAAGACTTTCAAGAAAAGATTTGTTGGCAACAAATTCATTTTCTGAAAGTCGAAGTGTTAAAGAAGAGTGTTGTCACACACATGAGGGACAACTCAAGCAAAGAAGAGAGAAAGATAAAGGGAAAGCAAAAGAGAAAATAAAAATGCAAACAAAGGGCACAGGGGGATCTGGTTTAGCAGGGTCAGATTTGTCTAAGCTCATATAATAGGTAACCGCAATGCAAGGCGAAATATCACCAATCCCCAACCAGATCAAGAAGAATGCACGAAAGACAAAGTAAAAATAAAAAATTGGTTCAACATGGAAGGGAAGCCTAAATGCCCCCAAGGCTTTGCATCATCCCCAATTTATCAAAAATCAATCACAAGCATGGAAGAATGATGGTACAAATAGAAGAAGGTTTACAACACAAAAACCACCCTTGTATCCACACACCAACAAGGGTGATGAGGGTCATCGAGGCACACATAGCATGAGTACGAGGGAACACATCACAAAACACACACACACAAGATCAAGAAAAGGGGATCTCCTCCTAACACTGATCATCCAAGAGGTCGTCTACTTCCCAATCTAGATCCTCATAAGGGGAAGGAGGACGAGCCTGCAAGGGTAGAATGTTAAGATGAGGAGCATCTGACCCTCCCACAACAAGGGCCAAGGAAGAGGGCCCCTCAAGGTCCTCCCCACCGAGCTAATGTGGAGTCAAAGTCAGCGATTTTGTGAAGATCGCCGACAGGGCTAGGACTTCGTCCACAAAATTAAACATGCATCCCATAGGAGCATCATGCTTATCCTCAGTGGATGGCGCAAACTATGCCTGAGATTCACCGTTAAGCTCGCCGAATGACTCAAGAGCGGTGACGAACTCAGGGGAAGTCGAGACTGGTTCTACCACAAAGACAGAGCAAGTCATCACGAGGCCACCTTGTGAAGAAGGTGGATTCCTCGTATGTTCTTCTTTTTCGGAAGGACCAACCTCTGCCTCTTTCTTTGTGGGAGGAGATGAAATCCCCACGGATGAAGTTAGGGGTGCAGAGGAAGAGGAGGATAGAATCGTAGCAGACAAAACCAAAGTGTTAACCATGTCCACAGGCTTAGGGAAGGGTTGAATATCTGGGACAAACATTAGAAAAGGTGGCTCCGCTGACGGAGTGATAAACACCTATACTCATTTAGGGTTACGTGTGTTTGTGCTTGCAACAGAAGTCGAGAGAGAATTAGGTTGAAGAGAAACAAAAGGAAGAGAAGAAGGAGACGCGGCAAGAGGTCCTGAAATAGGAGCAGTCATTTCTTCCTCCTTCTGCTATGAGGCAGCCTGCTCGCCTAGGAGAGCCTTTTGCCAATGCTTGTGCTCACGTGCAAGGTAGTTTCTAAGGCTCTTGGAGTTAGAAGCCAGAGCTTGCGAAGGGACGGGAGGTTCCTACTCGACCATAGGAATGTCCACTACGGTTGTTTCAAGCAGAGGAACGAGTTCCTATATAGGAGCAGGCTGAGGAGTGATGGGAGGAGTCGACTCGAGGGCCTCGACAATGGGCCTCTTTCCGCTCACTGCCTTGGGAGTAGGAGTTGTAGGAGGTCGCAATGGTCAAGACAAGGAGGACTCTCCTCGAAGGATCTTCTTCCTCTCATACCGAATGGGTCTAGGCTCCATCGGTAGAATAGGAAGCTCGAACATGAGACGCTTAGGCTTGCGCCAAGCGGGCACCGAAGTGTTCTCCTACAAATGAGGAGTAGAACTTGATGATACCACATTTGAGTGAGAAGAAGCGTCAGACTAGGTAGCAGAAGAAGAAGAAGGAGGATCACAAGATTGCTTCTCTTCTTTTCTCTTTTGGGCCTTGGTGGCCTCATTGTCATCCTTCAAACAAGCCCTATGTGAAATAGCATAGGGTGAGGGAGGATACCTCACCTTCAGCCTCAAATGTCATTTCTTATAGTTTTGATATGTCTTATGCAAAAAGTTTGTCCCAGGCGGAAGGGGACCCATGAACGCAGGCCACGGGTGATCTAAGGAGTAGCCTCCATGTGCAATTGACGGTTGATAACTGGTGTCATGGATCACATGCACGGAACCTCTGTGGATAAATTTCAAACATTTATGCACGATAGAGGGTACCGTGTTCATCGCTACCAACCAAGGAATACCCAACTTTACACTGAAGAGTTCGGACCCAAGGATGATATCAAACAAGAGGTTTACAGACTTAGGCCCGACTAAGACCGATAGGACAATGCTACCCAAGGGGGGTACGGAAAGCCTGTCATGTGTGTGAATGAAACTCACAGGAGCATCATATCCATCCTTATGTAAAAAATTAATTAGCATAATCTCCTATGTTATTATATTTACTTGTGATCTCGGGTCAATGAGAACACCTACTACAATGTTCCCATTGATCCATGTAGGAATGTAAAGAGGAGATGGTTCCCTGTTGAAGCCCATCGGCAGGTCCTGTGAACTAAAGGTTATGCCAACACTACTATCCATAGGTTGTGCAAAGGGGATGGGTTGATGCAAAAAGGAGGCCATTACGCACACTATACAACGCCTTCATAGAATCCCAAAAGGTTACTGGATAAGATGGTGACCCAATTAAGGTTCTATCATGCAATACCTTTGGAACCTTCCAACTATGCCACCTAGGGGTCGCAAGTTGGGTTGCAAGGCGACAGCCTTACAACACTCACACCTACAACACTCCTAGAGTACGAGGAAGGGACTATCAGTTTCGCAAGAAAGAAACCAAAATGGTTCACGTTGGGTTCACCAAAAATGTAAGAGAGGGTGACCACCGCATGCAAGACCCCAAGTCACAGAGGTCAAGACGCGAGAGGCTGCCCTAACATACCTCAGCTAAGTATAGTGTTTAGGGTATAGGGATAAGAATGATGAGGATTATAGAGCCCTACTACCACTCGTCAATCCCAAGTTTTAAGGTGGGGCTAGGCAAGTCAGTTCTTAGGTCCAACTTTGCACCTTAGGGAGCTCTCTGCCCAAGGATGTTAGTGCTAACTTTGGACGACAACACAGCGCGCTGGTGTCTCGAAAGCACGTTGTAGTCCGTATGGTCAGAACACAGCCGAGGCAAGGTTGAACTCATTAAAATGACTAATGGCCTAGCTTAACAATTTCTAAGAGAACAAAATAGTACTATGAAGTAAGAGAGATATAAACAGAGGTGATAAAATAGATATACCAAAGCTAAGGTGACGAAGACGATCTCGTAGAAGATCCTATTCACTAGCTAGCTCCACAAAGTGCGTCCACCTACACACATCAAGAGAGAAAGTGTTGGGGGGGTTGTATAGGGACCTACCTTAGTTAGACCCCCGTTTAGGTGTTTCCACTGCCACAATCAACCAAAAGAATGAGATGAAGAAGTAATGCATAAGGAGAGCAAAAAGCACTACAAAATAGTACTATGCTACTCACCAAATGATAGAGGAGAGGAGAGGGAAGCTTACCACCTCCACCAAGAGCACTCAAGGTTGCTTGGGGGAGAAATGAGAGGAACTCAAGCCTCTTTTTTGTATGGCATGGTCCCAAACGTGCTCTACCGAGTTGATGGAGTGTGATGTTGTTGCAATGGAATGCTTGGAATGCTTGGAAGTGAGTGAAAATGAGCTTGTGGAGTGATGTGAGAGTGTGAGTATGGAAACTTGGTGTGATGAAGAGTTAGAATGCAAAATGGAAGAGTGAATATGAAGAAATGAGGATGAAAATGGCCATATTCGGATCGGTTGGCCGAAGGAGGCGTTACAACATCACTGCTAATGGGAAGAGTAACTCCTTTGTTGGCTCAGCCACAGGAATCTGCCAGGGATGTAAGTGCATCGTTCGGACGTCTGTGCGCCACGTGGGCATCTCTGATAGAAACGCCTCCACTGACACACAAAATAGGCTCCACATGGACTGCCAACAATGGGCTTAAGTAAATTTAAGCCTCTGACTTTGGTTTTCTAAAGTGTATAAAGGGAAAAAGGGGAATTGTACCTAGGGTGAAAATTCGCTCTTATATAAGTAGTAACAAACCTATCCTATTTACACAAATGTGTATTTATCAATGGTCACTAGCTTTGTTAAGGAATCTACAACATTTTTGTGGTGTCTACCTTCTTGATGATTACCCTCATGTCCTCTACCATGTCATAAACAAAATGATACTACACATAAAAGTGCTTTTTTGTAAATGAAACATAGGCATCTTGGATAAATAAATTACACTACAGGTGTCACAATCAATTTATAACATAACATTAAAACTAAATTACCTCCTTAAAGTGTGAGCAACTACCCATGTGTACTCAATTTTTGTAGTTAAAAAAGCAGTTGGATTATCTCTAGCTCACCCAACTCACTACACCACCAAATAGGTTGTGAATTTTCTTTTGTTGGTAAGATCATAATTAGTAAGAGAGTTGATTGATCAAGTTGAAAACCTATTGGGTGGCTTGATCCCATGCTCTATTAGGTTGAAAACTTACAAAGATGGCTTAAAAAGATGGGGTGAAAACCTATTAAGGTGTCATAACTCAAATGCATGATACATATCCCACACTCATCACGTAACATGAAGAAGGCATTGATCTTGTACCACATATAAATAAAGGTACTGAAAAACATAAATGTGACTATAGATGCTACTTGATTTCTAACAAGTTCTAAGGGTTCAAATGATATGAGGCACATGTTGGGGACACATCCTTGTAGTAGTGGAAGATAGATATAGTCATGTACTTACACCACACGTTGATATAGAGTATAAAGGAAGATATGAAAATATAAAGGAATAGATGTAATCAATGTAATAAATTCCTAAGATAGAGAATAAATGATTAGGAAGACTAATGTATAAGATATTATTTAAGTGTATGATCTTGAGATAATATATATAATCCTATCTTTATGAGATATTCTTGTATATGGACATATGTGTATGAAATATGTATACTATTTTTAATTGTTGTATACATCTATAGACACCCAAAGTTTCTTCATCCTAACACACTAAAACCAAGATTTAACATCTGGCATAATCAAAAAATTCTTAAATCTATTTTTTATGTCAATATTTGGTGGTGTCACTTGAGTTTTGGTTGTTGGTTTTTAGGGGGAATATTACAAAGAAAAGGAAAAAATTGTAAGTGCAAACCAAGGGTATAAATTATAAATTTTGTTATAGGAAATGGTAAGATGAAGTAGTGTAATAATACACATTAGGTCCTAGCTCTTAGGGAGGGGGGTTAGGCACCTAGGGGATGACATAGGAAAGGGGGTGATCCTAAAAATGTGTAACTAGTAAGAAGAATAAATAATAATGGATGGATAAGAAAAAAAAGGGAAAACAAATCATTAAGAAGTTAAGATGAGCAAAGGAGATAATAAGAAATTTAGGTTGATTATTACTTAGATTAAAATATAGCTTTGGAAGAGAACAAGAGGAGGAATCCTGTAGAGAAGGAAATGGAAGAGAAAAGAAGGATAATACAAAGGAAGGAAAGAGATGAAAGATAATAGAAGGGATTATAAAAGGAAATACAAGGGCATGATGATTCATTTGTCAACAAAGGAGGAGCACACCAATGGGGCTATGATTGACTTAAAGAGTAGTTAGAAAGTGAAATCTATTAGATCATCTAATGATGATCCTAACAAATAAAAAATAACTAGATTACTCATTAACACATATAAGAGTGGAAAAAAAGAATATACAAATATATCTATATACTAGTTAAGGAATTATGAAACCTCAACAACTATGAAAGAATTGGAACCATTAACAAGAGATACTAAAATCATAGTAGAGAGGGAAAGATATGGAATAATTAAGGATCGATTATTAATGAATCTTCATCACTCAAGAACCTATGGTGAAGAATAATCCTAACCAACCACTACCCATATTTACAACCATAGACGAGTTTGGGATGCACATGATCCATGCTTCTTATTTCATAGCTTTGATGTGTAGAAGTGTCTAGTAGAAAACAAGACTTAGTAGGAACATTAACAAATAAGGAAGATAAAACATAAAAAGGATGGATTTAAAGAGTTGGAAGACACATTGGAGGAGATAGTAGAAATAATAATTAAAGGTAAATGAAGTAATAATATTGGCTATATTGAATAAATAAAGGTTAACAAATAATCTCCAAAATACACATCCCCAACTCAAAAATACTAAGAGAGAAAATTAACCCCATGAACCATGTGTCATCCCTCATGATACTTGAGAAGAATAGATAGTGAGGTAATTGCAATATTGAAGCAAGGAAGATTGAGGAGTGAAGGGGATGAAGAGAGAGGGAGATAGAATTAAAAAATAATATTTTGAGATTCAATTAGCCAAAGTTAAAATTAAAATTTGAATTTGATAAAACAAAAGAGAGAAAATAAAGAGAAATTTGAGAAAAGAGAACTAAAGAAAGAGGTTGAGAAAGACATGGAGGTGAAACAAAAGAAATAAAAAGAAAAGAATTTAGCAAAGTAGGACTACACAACTAATAAAATTATAGAGAAGAGGAGGGATTTACTGGCATAAATCAAGAAAATATAAAATAATCACCTACACCATGTCCAAAGATGTACAACAATAGGGAGAAACTCTCCATCTATAGGAAGGATACCAAATATGTTGCATAATATTTATTTTTCCTAGAATGAACATGAAAAATAGTGGGCATTAAGGACAATAAAATCAAACTCTATGATTTTGTTGGATATCTAAGAGGAGACACACTCAAATAATACATAAAAAATAGCATGAAAATGATAAGTAATATGATGAATTGATGAATGGTTCAAATGAAAGGAGAAGAGATCCAAGAATATGACCAAAGTGTGTTGCCACAATATTGTGTCTCACTTTTGGGATGTGCTAATTTTTTCCTGAAATCACTGTTTTTAGAAAAACTAACGATTTAAGTCTTGAGAGGCTCCATCTAAAGGGTTTTAATTGAAGAGGGATAGATAAGACCCCCTTAGATCAAACCCCCTTGGATAGAACCCCTATAATATTAAATCATACCCACAATGGTGTCTCCTTCACAACTATCAAAATGTTGGCAAAAAACCACTTTTTCTTTACCTTTTGAGGGATTAAATAACATCATTTAAAAATTATATTTTTCAAGATTGTAGCCCTTGAAACTAGCTTTCCAACAAGTATAGGTTTGGTATATTTTCATTTTATCATGTATTTATTTTTTCATTTTTTACTAAACATAGGTTTTCTCTGAACATCAAGCTATTTTGTGCAGAGGTGGAAAAATAGTAAACCATTGTAAACAAAATTCAAAAAATACCCATTCCCTAGATATGTATTTCCTTGTTTCATACAAAAAAGAAAAAATGGATTTTGATATATACATAAAATGTTAGGTTGTACGACACACACATATGTCCAAGTTATAATTACAGTGACTTCAAAAATTAATTTTAAAAAATATATACAACAAAAAATTATGAAAAAATATCCTTTCCCTAGATATTGATGTTGAGAATCTATATTCCAAAAAATATAATTTAATCCTTTATATAAAAAAATTTATATTGTACGACACAAATGTTACTTTTTGAAAATGTTGTTTTCTTTCTAAAACTAGTTATTAAAGGAGATGTTGAAAGATTCATTATTTATTTCAAAAATTTGAAGAAAAATATATTTAGAATCTACACACAAATTGCCACAAATCACTAGTTCACATCATCTTCAAATTATTTATGGGTTAGCTGCTATAGGTCTTAGAAGATGAAGATTTAGTTAAAAATGTTGATGTAAATGTCCATCTTGGGCAAAAAGTGAGACACAATATTGTGATTTCACCCCAAAGAATTAAAATTGTAGTGAGGAAATTAGAAGAACCCCTAATAGGAAATGATGAAAAGGGAGAAGAAATGGTAATGTCAGATGGCGATGCAGAGGGGAGCCTATGAGGCCTATGGCCTGTGAGGCTCGCTTGCATGTGTCCTTCCTGCTCTTGCATGAGGGTGTTAGGGTGCAAATCAGTGGTAGTGGGTGATTCTCAATGGGGAGGGGGTGTTGCCATTTAAGGGGGAAGCTTTTTATTTTTTCTTGGGTTCACATTTTTTCTCGGTTCTGCATTCTTTAGTCTGGCTGCTTTGATCTGGTAGGTGGGGGCTTTTTTTCTTCTTCTGCTACTCGTGCTTCTTTCAGAGTCGTCTTCTTTGGGGGTTTTTCTCTGTCTCCACTTCGATGATGGATCAAGGGGAAGATTCGAGGGTCATTTCTGCTCTGGATTTCTGAGCTTGATTTGTTGAGTTAGTTTTGAGTTGGTTTGTGATCATCCACCCTGATCTACATTAAGTTGGTATCAGAGCCCGAAGATCTGGGCAAGATAATTTCTTGGAGTTTATGTGTTGTCTTTTTGCAAGTTGAAGCAAGAACCTGAATGCCAAAAGACTAGGTAGTGAAGAAAGGAGGAAACCTAGGTGTGGTATCATGAAGAAGCAAGGCGAAAGAGAATGTTGAGGAAAATAGTTTGTGGAGACTAGCAGAGTAAGGAGGTGCCAAGCAAGAAATAAGAGAAAAGAAAAGAGAAAGTGAGATGAAGAAGAAAAATGAGAAGGAAGAATAGATGAATGTCTAGCAAGAGATAATAGATTTGAGGCAAGTCTTGGAGAAAATGAAATAAATTCAAGAAGAAATGGAAAAAATAATGGAACTTGAAATGTAGTAGCTCCTTGAGAGAGCAAAACAAGAAAGGGGTTGTCATTTACCAATAAGGAAGAAGGTAAAGTGGTCTATCAAGCAATCATTCAAAAGAGAAGAATGCAAAAGAAGACAGTAGAACCAGACATTGAAGAATCTTCATTGATGAAGGAAGAGCAATAACCGTCTGAGAAAAAGGTTGAACAAAAATCTTTGGAAGGTGAGTTGTAGCATAGTCTATATACCTTCCATATGTTTTGTCAAGAGTTATCAACAATTGTAAGTGGATTTTAGTCCCTTCAAGTTCAAGAAATCAAGCAACTTGAGTTTATTGCTTCATATATATAATATAGAGCTGTTGTTTCAATTGGTAAAGCATTGTTGAAAGAAGGATTTAGAGGTGCAAATGGAGGAGATGGTTATATTAACAAGTTCAAACATCTTTGTCAAATTTTCAAGAAACCTACAATGAAGATGGAACCAACATGGGATTGTTTCAAAGATAATTCAAAGGGATTTAAAGACACTAGAAAAGAGGTTTCAAGCATCGTTCTCATGTTATAGACCCTAACTCAAGAGAAGCTTGAGTTCTTTTCTTCCCTAGGAGTATGGTGTAGGGGTACTCTCAAGTTTCACGCCTTCAATACGAAAAAGTGTCATTTTGTTTTTCTTTTGTGGTTTTCTCATGTAATAAGGTCATATAAGACTATTTTGGGTGTGTTAGAGTCCATATTAGGTCGTTAGGAGTGTTGGTCTGTCAAGTTGCTTAAAGTTGTCAAATTTTGCAAAAGTTGCAAAAATGTTGCACATGCAATTTTTGCATTTTGTGTCTAAGAGGGAAGGTGAACTGTTGGGGATTCAAAAGATAGTTGGGAATGGTTGAATTTTGTGTTTTAATGTTTAAATACACCTTGGAATGGTTGAGATAAGGTTCTAGCAGTTGTTTTTGAGATTAAACAATAATAAAACTCTATTTTCTTGTGTTCTCATGAAATGATTTCTTGCTGCTACAGAGATTAGTACGACTTGGTACGGCCTAGGAGTGATCATTTATGCATTAGGATTGATGAATGACTGAATCTTATATCATTTGTATTTGGTTTCATTTGATTTCATCAAGTTTAGAGGAAGTTAGAGTATATTTACTAAAAACTGTTTGAAACCCTCATTAGGGTGTGTATTGGTTGTAAATAATGGATTCCTCTCCATTCCACTGATGAATTAACCTCACAATTGATGGAATGGATGTAGTTAGGGTATATTTTGTGTTAAAAATGTTGCAGGAGCAGGGGAAACCATTGTTTGGTGATGCCCTAGCCTAGTTTCCTCATAAAATTAGACACTAGAACTCCATAAGACTTAGGGTTTGGTGAAAGGCTCTTGAGAAATTGTTTGAAATTATTGGAGATGTTGGGGCATACCTTATTTGACATGTTTTAGCCATTGGTGTGAAGATTTGAAGCATGAGTTTTGAAAACCTTGATGTTGCCCATTCAAACAAGCCTAATTGGGCCTAATCCAAAGCATAGCATTAGAAATTTGACCCTTATGTTCCAAAACACCCCCACCTTCAATTGGGGTATGTTGTCAAAGGGGATAAAGGGTATCTAAATCTGTAATTATATTTTGGGTGTGAGGCCTTTCATGGAAGTTGTGTTGGAAAAACCACTTTTGAAGTGCTACAAAGGGAATTGAAGAGTTGTAGAGAAAACCCACCAAGTTAGGGTTCTAAATTTGAAGAGTTTGATTTGTTGAGTTAGTTTTGAGTTGGTTTGTGATCATCCACCCTAATCTACATTATATTTACTCTATCTAGTGGTCCTCATATCTAAAAAATTAATGGGTGCCATGAATGAAGCAAAGATAAGCCGGTGCTAGTTATTCAACCTAAATTGATTGTGGAAGATATTGAGTATTACTCAAAGCATGCTTTGCTCTGAATTTTTTTAGAAATAATGGTTTCACTCCAATTATTAGAGTCGTGGACTCATTTTACCTGTTCCCCGAAGGGAGAGATGGAAATAATGTTGTTAGCAAATAATTACTTCATGGTGACTTTTAATTGCATGGCATATTATAATAGAGTGTTTGAAGGTGGGCCTTATTTCCACAACAAGATTGGTTTATTTATTAAACCCTAGCATGCGGGTTTTGATCCTTCGCAAGAACTTTAGAATTGGGTCTCGGTGTGGGTTTGTCTCCCTAGATTTCCAATTAAACATTGGCGCAATGACATCTTACATCGAGTTGCTTTGCTGTTGGGGAAACCGGTGGGTCCTTCTCAACAAACTCAAGATAGAAAGGTATTGAATTTTTCTCGCATTTGTTGTAATGGATTTAAATAACCTTCTTCCAAATTATTTGGAAATTCATGCAGGTTCATATTCTTGGGTGCAACAACTAGATTATGAGACATTGCCTTTTCGGTGCCATCTATGTCATGAATATGGCCATCTACAGAGAAGATTTCCAAAGTCTAAATCTTTTGAGTCTCAACCTAGTTAGCCTTCGCACAATCCTCCTAAGGTCGATAAAGGAAAATACCCCATTCTTGGTGAGGCTAGTGGTGCAGAGGTTTTTATTCTTTTTAAGGCTTGTAATAGGAACCTGGGTCAAAAGAGGACTCTTAAGGAGCAAAACGAAGGAGATACCTTTAATAGATTTGAGGTTCTAAATGATCTCAATCAGTAGGAGGTGAATTTGAGTATGATGCTTATGGATTAGGGTGTTTCAGAAGGGGTTTAGGAAGGTATTATTCCAGATTACAACCAGTCTTCCTAGGAGGCTGGTGCTTTGCAAATGGAAACGGATCTAAGTTTGGTGGTTCATGGGAGGTCTGAGCCTCTTGCAAATACCAAGATGGGGGAAGTAGATATCTCTACTCCATTGGTGAAAGTGGGGTATGATTCGGTGAAAGGCAGCAAGGCTTCTCCTTCATTGGGAATTCTTCAGAAAGACCAAAAGAAATGGGTTGTTGAGAAATCTTCCAAAGTTGGGAGAAAGGACTTGGAAAAAATAAAGATGATGGGGGAGACTTTGGTGGAGTCTGGATCTGTTAAGACCCTAGATTCCCATTTTTCTAACCCTTTGAAATGATCGTCCTCTCTTGGAATGTAAGGGGCTTGAACAGTGGCCCTTGACAAAAATTTGTTCATGAATTGGTGAAAATTCATTCTCCTAATGTTCTTTTTTACAAGAGACTAATTTATCTATTGAAAGTATGATTGGTTTGCTGGAAAAGCTATGGGGGAGGGGTGACTGTTAGTGTATTGGGGCTTCAGGTAGTACAGGGGGTGTGGCTTTCCTATGGAACCCTTTGAAGATTCGTCCTCTTTGGTGGATGTCCTCCAAGTCTTCCATCTTTGTGGTTTCTTCAAGTTTGGAGTCTGGGGAAACTATTCTACTTTCAAACATCTATGTGTCTATTGATTATCCTAGTAAGCAGTTATTCTAGTCTCATATTAATTTCATTTGGAGCCTTGCTCCTTTTTTACCTTGGATTATTGCGAGTGATTTCAATGTCATTATTGAGTTGGATGAGAAGAAGGATGGTATTGTGAGATTCGAGCACTCTACTTTCCTTCTTCGTGATAACATATTTTCCTTGAATCTAGTTGACATTAATCCCCACAATGGTCAGTTTACTTAGAACAATAGGAGGATGGGAGAGAATTGTATTGCTGAGAGACTTGACCGTTTCTTGGTTTCCTATTTTTGGATTAGAGGATGGTGGTCTACTTGCTCTGAGATTTTTGACAGGAGGGGCTCAGATCACTGGCCTATTAAATTATCTACTACCTCAACGCGTGTTGTTTAGTCCCCCTCTTTCAAGTTCCTGCTTTTGTGGTTAAGAGATTCTTCTCTATAGGTACATATGACCAAATGGTGGTAGAGGGGAAGACCTGCTTTTGGCATTGCTATGTATTCTTTTTCCAAACTATTGCAATACATGAAATATCAACTCAAAAGGTGGAATAGGTAGTGTTTTGGAAATATTTTTCATGCTAAGGTTGTTGCTCAAGCTGACTTTGATGTCATTACTGAAGAGATAAAGGACTTTGGTCTTTCTGAGGATTTACTCAAGAAGGAGGCAAGAGCTTTGAAAGCTTTGGAAGAGTGTGAGCTACGCGAGGAAATCTATTGGAAACAAAAGGCTTGCATTGAGTGGTTATAGGAGGGAGACATAAACATTGCTTTCTTCTTCAATTTGGTGAAAGCCAGGAGACATGGCAATTCTATGCCTTTTCTTGTGAATGACAAGGGTGATCATTTATCTTCTTTGTAGGATATGTCTAGAGAAGCTTCACAGTTTTTTGCTTCTTTATTTAGAGAGGATTCCTAGGATGGTTTGGTGGAAGAAAACCATGTTTTGTCTTGTATCCCCTCCTTGGTTACTTGTGAGATGAATGGGCATCCTTTGGGATTTATCTCATTGGAGGAATTGGAGGCTATTGTTTTCCAGATGAAGAAAGGAAAAGATTTGAGCCCTAATGGCTTTTTGGTTGAATTTTATTAGGAATTTTGGGATATCATTAAGTTGGACCTATTGGAGGTGGTTCGTGAGTCTTAGAGGAATAAGAAAATGTTGTGATCTTTGAACTCTACCTTTCTTGCTCTCATTTCCAAATGTGAGGGGGCGGATAAGCTAAGTCAATTTCGGCCTATTTCCCTCTATAATGTGGTTTATAAAATCATTTCCAAGTTGATCGTTGAAAGGCTGAAGTGATGGCTTAGAGGGCTTATCTCTGAGGAATAGAGTGGTTTTGTGGAGGATTGAAATATTATGGATAGGGTGTCATTTCTATTGAAACTATCCATTATATGGCATCCTCGAAAGAGAAGGCTATGTTCATCAAGCTGGATATGGCAAAGGCCTATGATAGAGTTAAGTGGTCTTTCTTGTGAAAAAATATTATTGCTTTTGGTTTTGTTGAGGAGTGGGTCCAGTGGGTTATGTGTTGTGTTACTTCCACTTCTTTCTTAGTGTTGATTAATGGTGAGCCTTCTTCTCTTTTTATTACTTCTAGAGGCCTTCAGAAGGGGGATCCTCTCTCTCCTTATTTATTTATTCTTCTTGCAGGAGGTCTGGGGAGAGTGGTGAAATGTAATGTGGAGTTGGGTTTGATTCAGGGATGGGTGTGGGGAAATGGTTTTCCTCCTCAATATCACCTACAATTTGTAGATGATACTTCTTTGATGGGTATGGCTAAGATTAGAGAAGCTATGAATTTGCACAAGGCTTTGGATATCTATCTTGTTGCTTCTGGTCAAAGTATTAATGAAGATAAATATTCCATTTTCTTCTTCAATACTTTGTGGCTTATTCAACAAAGGATTGCTCATATCTTGATGTTTTAGATTGGTTTTGTCCCTTTAACTTATCTTGGAATTCCTATCTCTTCTGATAGTCTTTCTAGGGAGTCATGGTAGAATATTCTAGACAAGTTTCGTGTGAAGGTTAATCATTGGAATCATCGATGGTTTTCCTTTGTTGGTCATGTTCAACTACTTAAATTTGTGGTGCAGGCTCTTCCTATTTATAAATGCATGCTCCAGGTGGCTCCGGTTGGGTTTGTGAAGGATTTGGATTCTTTGGATAGACAATTCTTATGGGTTGAAATCTTGTCCTCTTCTAAGTGGAGCCTGGTGAAGTGGGATATTGTGTGTAGCCCGAAGTAGTTTGGGGGTCTTGGATTGTGACAGTCGACTTGGTTTGGGTTGGCATTGGTTGCAAATCTTTACTGGAGGTGGTGTGTGGAGTAGGATCATATTTGGTCCAATATTTTATCTCATAAGTACCTACCAGGGGTTTTGAAGGAAGAGATTCCTAGGTATCCTTTGGTGGGGAAAGGTTTTGTGATTTGGGGAACACTTAAGAATGGGGCTACACTGATCAAGGAGGGATTGTTTTGGATATGTAATAGGGGGGATGAGGCTCTCTTTTGGTCTAATTCTTGGGATGGTTTTCCCCATATTTTGAGCTAGTATCCATATTTGTTGAATCTTTATCAGTGCTTCTTGGGGGTTGGTTGGTCAAGGGTGATTGATTTTAAGACTTCTTATCCTTGTGGGTCGATGGAGGTGGCTAGGTGGAAGGATTCTTGAAATTGATTGGTTGTTAGATTGGAGGAGGACTGTGTTGAGCTTCAAAATATTTTGGTTGGTAGATAATGCAACTCCCTTAGGGATAAGGATATTCTGGCTTGGAGCCTGGATCCTAAGTGTACTTTCATTGTGGCTAGTGGGTATTAGGAGTTACTATTTCATAAGTTTGGAGGGGTAGAGGTCCCTTGGTGAAAACATGTGTGGAACAAGTTTTCATGGCCAAGGTGTAATTTTTTTGTGTGGAATCTATCTTGGAATAGATGTTTGACTTGGGACAATCTTTGGAAGTGGGGATTATAGGGTCCCTCTATTTGTGTTTTTTGCGGTTGTAGTGAGGAGGATTCTTCCCATTTATTTTATTTTTCTTATTCTATGTTGCTCTAGCATTTATGGTGGGGTGTTTGGAAACATACATGTGTTCATGCTTCTTCCCTTATTGAGTTTTGGAGTAGTCTAGGAAGACCTCCTACCCAAGCCTCTTTCCTTCAGATTGTTTGGTGTATTAGTCCTACATTCATCCTTTGGAAAATTTGGTTGGAAAGGAATCGTAGGATTTTTCATGGGGATAGGCTGATGGGTCAATAGGTTTGGCATAGAATTGTTGGTATGATCCAAGAGACAATGGAAGCCAAATGTGAAGTGACTTATCCTTTGGAAAGGAGTTATGATGAGATTGTGAATAGATTGGGCTTACAGGGGCTGACTTCTATCGAGCTGCTTGTGCCATAAGAGGTAGGTGGGATAAAAAGAAGGTTCAAAGGGCTGGAAGATGGTTACCCCCTCCAACAGATATTTTGAAGATTAATACAGATGGTTCCTTTAGGGGTAATCTTGGGCCTATTGGGATTGGTAGAATTGGAAGAGATTGTTCTAGCTCGGTTATTTTATTTTTCTCCATCCATGAAGGGCAGCATTCTAACAACTTTATGGAGGGGTTGGTGATTCTCTGAGCCATTGAGTGGGCTTGTGCTTTGGGTTGGTGTAGAATTATCTATGAATCTAACTCACAAATTATTGTTAATATGTTGTGCGAGCAAACGATGGTTGAGGTTAATTGGTAGTTGGTGTTGGTGGTTCGACATATTTTGCAGATGTGCTCTATGTTGGAAGTGGTGTCCTTTGCCCACATTCTGCGTGAATGGAATAGGGATGCTGACTATTTGTCTAAGTGGGCTTCAGATCATGCAGATGATTGGAAGGTTGAGGGGTGGGGACAATTATCCCTTGATTATTTTCATGAATTAGAGAGGGTCATTGCTGATGATATGGAGGGTTAAGGTGTTTGGGGCTGTTTGGATGGTGGTTTTTGTCTTGGAGGGTTGTTCTTGTACTTTCATTCATGGGAGCCTATGGGCTCCCTAATCCCTTTGTTATGTTTCTTTCTTGATTTCAATAAAGTTTTTACCCCCTTTTTATTAAAAAAATAGAATAACCCCTAATAGAGAAGTTGAGGATAAATCTATTTGTATTAGGATTCATCCCATACATAAGAGTCACATTAGATAGAAATTTATTTGACATTATTTTAGAAGCAGTGGAAATAACATCACAATTTGAAGCCTAAGCTCAAAGGAGAGAAGGAGAGATGTTTGTAAAGTATAAAATAGAAAATCTTCAACATGGCTTTCAAAATTAAGGCTAAAGAATGAAATCTTTTCTAAATGAGGCGGAAAAGGAATTTCCTAACAAAATGATCTAGAGTATGGTATAGTAGTTATTAAAATGGGGTTTTTGGAGTTTATTGTTGAACCCTATAACTTTGAAAAATCACCTACAACTAAAACACCTATCACATAGAGATTATTTTTTATTTTTTTATGGAAGCCTTGAGAATAGTATTGATCCAAAAAAGCATTTAAAAGAATACAATATACAATAATGAATCCTTATAATAAGGAAAAATAAAAAATAAACCCTAGATGAAACCCTAGGTGATGACTAAATTAGATCTAGGCATGTGTACTCATTTTATGCTATGAGACAAAAAAATACATGACCTAACTTTAGCTTAAGTATGCCAAAGTATAAAGGGTCTACCTTATTAATTAATTAAATAATTAATTAGGTAATTTCCTATTTTACTCTAAAATACCCCCTTAAGTACAACTTAGGGAGAAGCTAAAGAATCTAAAGATGAATGCATGAATGAATACATAGACAGGTTCTAGCTTCAAGGCTTGATGAGTACCTCGTACAAATAAATAAATATCTCATAATCAGAGAAAAGGAAAAAATCTTGTGGGGAAAAATTCCTCTCCAAAAGAGAAAATGAAATAAGTGTATATTAGTGAAAGAAGGAAAGGAGAACTCAATATCACCCTCAAGGAATTATTTTATTATATAAGTACAATGAATGTCACCTTGATAGGAGAGAAGATGAGAATATGAATCCCCCCACAAAGAACTAGCTCATGTGCCAATGATGAAATCTTGAAGACATAATCAAATCTATTGCTTGCAAATAATGTATCTCCCCTTAGGAAGAAATAGATCCACTAGTGATTGGAGAAGCTATTTCCATAATCTAGATGAATAAGGAATCCAAATCCAAATGTGTGTCTCTAAAAATTGCTCAAATGTCCATAGGATGAAATCAGGTGATGCCAATCTACAATCCTATGAAGATTGGTGTAGAACAAGCTTCAAATATAATGATTATGGGATAATAACAATGATGTGATGTTTATTGAAGAGGAGATGAATGTCCTCAAATGAATCCTTGAAATATATAATATGAGACTCCACAAATGAGGATGATATGCTTGATATATATGAATACCAAGTAGCGAATATGATGAATGTCCTATTGCATTAAATCAATAGGGGCTATTAATGTAGTAATACTAATATCACTAAGAACAATATAAAATGGATATGTGATATTGATAAGAGTGGGAGAAAAGAGAAAATTTTCTCTTAACCATCAAAACATGCAAGACCTAAGATATACTCAAGCTCCTCTAAAGTATCACCATTAAAGAGTATGTTATCTACATATTTAAGGGGAATGAGAAAATTTAAAGTAGGATCATTTGGTAAAGGAGAGATATGAGGGTCTTCGTTGATCTCCTAATTTTTTTTCCAAAGTGTGTGGGGACAATCAATGTCTAATACATCACACATAGTGTGAGGATCAATACAAGAAAAAATTAATCCTACATGACCAACAATATTACCCTATTCTCTCTACACTGAAACACCGGGCATCTAATCATATTAATTCTATAAATTTTAATAATCAGGTGCTGGATAAGGATGTGGATCTGTAGCAAGTTGATTCTTCTTATTTCTCAAATTTTTTATGTGGAAGGGGAGCTGGATTTTTTGAGTGTCAGGATGTTCTTCTTCGGGATATTCCTATTATCATCTCTGAGGATCTTAATCGACAATTGGTTTGGATCCCTTTAGAGGAGGAGATTAAAAGTGTTGTTTTCTCTTTTGAAGGTAACAAGGCATTGGGTCCCAATGGTTTTCCGATGTTCTTTTTTTAGTCTTTTTGGGATATTCTTGCGAAGGATGTTGTGGATGCTACTAAGGAATTTTTTGGTAGTGGTAATCTATTGAAGGAAGTAAACTCATCCTTTATCGTTCTTGTTCCTAAGAAACCATGTGCTTCCTCCTTTTATGAATTCCATCCTATTAGTTTGTGTAACTCTATCTATAAGATCTTTTCTAAGGTGCTAGCGGTGAAATTGTAGAAGGTTCTTCCTCAAATTATTTCTCCTCAGCAAAATGGTTTTGTGGCAAGTAGGAAAATTCTAGATTTTATCCTTACTGTTCATGAGAATATTCACTCTTTATCTATTAATAAGCGTGCTAGTTTTCTCTTGAAGTTGGATTTTCTTAAAGATTATGGTAGAGGTGATTGGGGGTTTCTATCCAAGATCCTGAAAGCTTTTGGTTTTGGGGATAAACTGGTGGTTTTGGTGGTTCAGCTGATCTCTTCCCCGATATTCTTTGTTCTTGTTAATGGGCCCCCCTCCCCTCTTTTTGGTTTTTCAAGGGGTTTGAGATAGGGAGATCCTATTTCTCCTTTTTTATTCATTATCATGGTTGAATCTTTGGGGCATCTCATTCAAAGATTTATCAATTCTGGTTAGATATTTGGTTTGTCTCCTTCATCTTGGAACCATATTTGCTCCCATCAATAGTTTTTTGATGACACTCTTATGCTTGGGGAATCATATATTAAGGAATCCAAAGCTATTAAACTTATTTTGCAAAGATATGAGACAACTTTGGGGAAAAAGATTAGCCTTCCAAAAAATGTTATTTTCTTCCTTAACACTCCCGAGCATCGGTAGCATAGATTTGTGAGGATTTTGCAATGTCAAATTGGTAACCTTCCTACATCTTACTTGGGCATTCCCCTATGTTCTAATGTGGTTCTTGAGTCTTTCTGGAGGGGGTTGATTGATAATTTTAACTCTAAATTGGCTGGATGGAAAGGTGTGTGGTTGAGTCAATTTGGGAAAGTGCAATTAATTAAATCTACCTTTCAGAATCTTTTGATTTATTCTCCCAGCCTGCTTTATATGCCACATAAATTTGTGGACAAGTTGGAAGGGATTCAAAAGAAATTCCTTTGGTCTAGGGTGGAAGAGAAGAAAAGAATTCATCTAGTTTCCTAAGATGATGTTTGCAGGCCTAAAAGATGGGTGGTCTCATCATTCGTAAAATTAGAGAATTTAATTTGGCTCTTCTTGCTAAGCAATTGTGGAACCTAATTTCTACTAATAGTGAGTGGGCTCGTATTGCTATGGGAAAATATCTTTGTGGTGTGTATCGTATAAGGGATTTGTTGTCTAGTGGCTTCTCTCCCTTGTCTAGCTCTGCCCTTTGGAACTATATGATTAAGGCCAAAAAGATTGTTTCTAAAGGGTTGCATTGGAAATTGGGGAATGGTAGGAGAATTCTCTTTTGGGATGATTATTGGTTTGGTAATAGGCTGCTCAAAGATGAGCCTTGGGCCCTTCCTTTCATGGATACTTGTATCCGGAGGCTTGGAATATTTTTTGTTGATTATATGGATTGGTTGCAGTGGAAAAGATTGCATGAGGTGGAACCTGCTTTGGAGGGTCTCTATAATGCTCTTTCCTTTGTTCATATTCCCTCTTATGCTCCTGTTGATAAGATTGTGTGGAATCTTTCTTTTAATGGTAAATTTCTTGTATTGTTGGCTTTTTATCTTCAAGTTTCTTTTGTTGGCCCTATTCCTTTCTAGGCCTCCCTGTGGTTTCCTAAATTGATTCCCAAGGTGAATCTATTTTTCTGGCTTTTCTGCTAGAATAAGGTTTTAACTACTAATAATCTTGTCAAGAGAGGTTTTATGCTTCCTAACAAATGTTTTTTATGTGAAGATGATTGCAAGGATTCCTATCATCTCTTGATTGGGTGAATTTTTTCTAGGGAGGTGTTGGCTCATGTTCTTTCTCTTTGGAATCTCTACTAGGTGTTTCCTTCCATGATTGGGGAAGTGTGGTCTCAATGGGAGGGACCTTCCTCTAATCCCGCCTTGCTTTTTCTTTGGTCTCTCTTTGTTCCTTGCCTGGCTTGGGGTATTTGGTTGGAACGTAACAACAAGATTTTTAGGGACTCTGCTCTTCCCCCTATCCATGTGGCTTTAAGATTTGTGTGGCTATCAATGAGAATTTTGTTTATGAGATTTCTTTTTTAGAATAGCCCTAGGAGGGCGCTTTTACTGGGTGACATTTCTATTGCACAAAATTGGAAGCTGCCTTGTGATATATCTCTTCCTTTGAATAGAGGTAAAGCTTCAATAGATGACATTGTATGGAAGGCTACCCCTTTTGGATGGGTGAAAGTAAATTTTGATGGAGCTACTAAAGGTAATCTGGGACCTGCTGGTTGTGGGGGAGTGTTAAGAAATTCTAATGGTAGGTTTTTTTCTGCTATGGTGCTCCCTTTGGGAACCCAGACAAACCACTTCATGGAAGCTTTAGTTGCCTACCATGGGTTGAAGATTTCTCAATTTAAATGTTTTAGAAAGGTGTGGTTGGAGGGAGATTCATTAAATGTTATTAACAACTTGAAGATGTCTACTCCTCCCTCTTGGAATGTTGAATCCCTTATATTGGATGCGATTGAAATTTTGAATTCATTTGATGAATTTCATATTTCTTGTATCTTCAGGGATGGTAATGGTCTTGTAGATGTCTTTTCTAACATTGGTGTTAGCGGCTATAGGTTTTGGGATGTGGATGATCCCCTTCCTACTAAGGCCCTTACTTGTCTTAATAATGATTACCAAAAGTGCTAAGGTGGGTGTCAGATTTATTATGCATTGTGTTCACATGTTCCTTTTCACGTGGCAGATTATCCTTTCAAGTGATCTTCATTTGGATCATGCTTGGGCTTTGGATTGTTTGAGTATCCTCCATATGGGGTGGCCTTCAAGGTTAATAATTATTCTTTGCCACCTTTCCATTTTCACATGGATTGTTGGTATCTCCTTGCCTTTGTTCTTGAGGCTTCTTCTAATTTTCTACAAATTTCTCAAGATCTTGGGTTTTGTTGAGTCTATAAGCATGGGTGACGATAGAAACATGGCTGATCCTTTTTCCTGTGACACCCTGAAATATAAGTCTCAAGTGTGGAAAAGGTTGGAATGGGGTAGGATAACACCGTATATTGAACGGATCCATGGTAATAATCTGTAGGCGACAAAGTTGTTTGCCAAGGGTTGGCATAATAGGGTTCTGAAGATTGGTGGAACAAAAATTGACATTAATGAAGACTTCATTGTGAGCATCATGGGTCTATTCACTAAGGGAAAAAAGGTGTACAAAGATAACAAGGAGTCAAATGTTGCATTGCATATCTTCTTTAAAGATGATGAAGAAAAGAAGCTTGAGCATGCTAAAAGTGGTGGCTACTTGCACAACTCCATCAAGGCTCTGTGGGGAGATGTTGACGAAGAACTAATGTGGTATATAACCCTAGAAGGTTGATTCTCTATAATTAATGGTTATCATTTTTTCCTTCTGAATCACTTTATACACAAGAAGAAAGTTTCTTTCCCTTTGTATCTTTTGGCTTGTTTGGAAAGTGGAATTAAGGATCACAAGAGAAATCTTAAAAATCTTGTGCTACATGTTGGTTTAATTTTATTAATTATGGATTATGCCAAGTCTTATGTGGTTCCTAAGTAGCCTAAGAGGGATCCTAAAGGAAAGAAAAAGAAACTGGAGTTGGAATATGAGACTGTGTCGGAGGAGGAACTTGAGAAAACTTCTAAAGGGAAAAAGAAGAAAGTGGAATTGGAGGAGGAGTTTGGATCAGAAGAGGATGGGGATTATGTTCTTGAGTTTGAGGCTTCTATGGAAGTCTCCTCGCAACCCCTTGTTCCTAGTAAGAGTGACAAAAAAGGTAAACTTTCCCTTGATTCTGTGGAGTATGAAACTTGTAGTGAGGAAGGTGTCGGAGATAAACCCAACAAAATTGGGAGAGGTGCTCCCTCAACCCTCTTGAAGGAAATGGAAGTTGCTACCAAGGAAAAGACTCCTATGCCCCCTGTGTTGGGGTCTAAGGAAAAAAAGGGTTTGAAGGATGGTGGTAAAATGAAGCTGCCTAAGTGGATTGGTAGCCTTATGTAGGAGGAGTCTGTTGATTCTCCTCCTAATGTTGTTGGTGGGAAGGATTCAATAACTACCATTGATGAGGGGAAGGAGAAGTAGAATACAAGGAGGATTGTTGCAGATGAAATTGTGAGCTCCCTTTGTAAAATTCAGACTTTTGTGGGGGGGGATAAAGGGAAATAGGTTATTGATAGCCATAAAATGATTAGTGTCTCCTAGGAGGGTGAAGCAGAGGCCTTGTATGTGTTTAATTTTAACCAGGAGGATCTGCCTAATGTTTTGGGTTTGGTGAAGGAGGGTACTTTATCCATGTTTAAACTGTTCAAATTTGATTTCCATGAGCTTAATATGACCAATGTTAAGGTTTGGGGGGTTGTGACTAAATCTAGGGAAACTTCAGAGTCCTCTATACAAGCTGAAATTGATTGGTTGTTTGATGCTTTAAAGATTGTTGCAGAGGAGATGCTTAAGCTAAAGTAGATTTTTGAACAATGTGATGAATAATGAAGCAAAGGGCCTTACTATTCTCAATGAGAAGGCTAGGAAATGGATGGAGGAAGCTCCTAGTGATAAGGACATTGTTGGGAATAGGTAGTTGATGGAGGAAGCTTCGGTTGATAAGGTTGCTACTGGGAATGTTGCTAGTTCACATGATGTTTTGATTAAAGAGGTAAGTGTTTTGGGGCCTAGTGCTAGAACCTGCAACAAAACTAAGATGCAAGGGATCCCTACCAAAGATATTTCTAAAGTTATGGATGTGCATCAGAAGATAATTGAAAGTGACATGGAGGCTGCTAATATTATGAAGAATCTGTAGTTTTTGTTCTTTTTCCTCCTTTTTGGAAACTCTTGTGTTGATGTTTTGTTGTGTGTTGGTTGTTTGTTGATCTATTTGGTTATCTTTTGACACAACTTCCTTTTTTGTAAAGGGTTTCAGGCCCCCTTCAAAACCTTCTTTACCTCTAATAAAAAACAATATTACCCTATGTTGATATACTCCCTAGCGTGTTTAGTTTAGGTATGAGTCTATAAATATAAGGAAAATATTAATCCACCTAAGATGTGTTAGGATGCCATTTTTCTAAGAGTCATAAATATCCTTTTCTAGCATTAACACTAAAGGATGAACAAAATGATACCTCCTCAAATGATAAAATTAGAGAGAAATAGCCTCAATGCATATTGATCAACTAAAAATAAGTAATCTCATGTAAGCAAAATAGTTCCAGGTGTCAAGTGTTAGTGGAAAAAGATATATTACTAAACTAGTTAGATTTTAGCCTATCTAGGAGAGTCTTATTCACACTACTATTGATCTCACTTGGGAGACACATCACTTTTTGTTTCACCTCATGTGGAAACACCAAATGTCCCAACACTTGTCCATGGAGTCATGTGCATGTTTCATTCTTGGAGGGGTAGTCAGAGTTTCACTCCTACCTTCTCACCTCCTCATCCTTGCCTTTATATGGAAGTATTTTTTGTACTTTTCACATATTGCTTATGATATTAATTATAATTTTTCTTATTGATAATTTTTGGAAGTATTTTGGATCTTACATGTGATCTTTTGCTACTCCAACATGGTATTAGAGCCAACTTCCAAATCCCTTCCCAAATTATCTTGAAGTTTTGAGGGTAGTGGGCATCTAATTTAAAAGAATGTTTCCTAGATCTAAATGGACACAATCATTGTTCTTAGAGGGGCCAATAAACAAATTTTGATATATAACACATACTTTTTTTGAAAAGAAAAAAACTAGTTTTTTGAGGGGCCATCCATGGAAATGGTATATAAATCCATATGGCTTGTATAGATCCATATAGTTGTGCCACCCTCATACTATCTACAATCTTGGGTTATACACCATTGTATTGTCTATTGTCTTGATTCATGAGCTAAAATTTTTAATAACCCATTCAAAATTATTAATTAATTAATATTATTGTAAATGACACATGAATATACTCCAAATTAAAAAGACATAACTAGTGGCTAAAGTCAATCATAGCTACACATGTCCATTTAAAATGAGTCAAAGATTCATATATTCACTTCAAAAGTCAAATTACAATATCAAGTTTAACTTTGCTCCTAAGTCCACAAAGTCATTACATTGTACACTTTTCATCATATACATGAATGTATTACATTAAGTTACATCTTAGACTAAAATAGTCTTGTGAACATCTAAGGTTCTTCTTTGATGCTCGCCTCCACTAGTGGATGAGAACATGGTTGAAGTGCTTTATCGCCCAACTATGAAACTTACACTTCCCCAATATTCTTCTGACTTGAAGAATGCTCGACCTTGCATGAAAATTTTAGCAAGAGAACAATCTGCAAGGTGGAATCTGGTGCGTGCCCATACATCAACATGCAATTTCTATCTACAAGTTAGAAAAGAAATGCAAGATCTATGCTAGGAATGGTAGGGAGTGAAATCACAAAGTTCATACATACATAATGAACTATATTGCTTGGCCAAGCATAATAATTGTGTTGCAACAACAACAAACAATAGGTTCTAGTAAAGCAAACCTATACTCTTTGAACTCCATTTCGGCACTGTTGTGCATTTTTCACACACACGCCCCACTGAAAGTAGGGACCCCCTTTTTTCACTCTAATTTCTGATGCTTTGGCCCTTTGGTTTTGAGAATTTTCTTGCTTAGGCATGTGATTTAATTTTTATCTTGTTCGCACTGATGATCCCTTTAAGTTTTGCATTGAAAATCCTAAGTTCTAGATACAATATAGGTTTTTCACTGTCTTCGAGAATTTCCGCTCTAGGTGGAATTCCCCAGTTTCCTTGAAAGCCTGATGAGGAGGAACTTACACTGTGATCCAGGGATTCTATTCCTTCACAGAATTTTGCCTAGACCAAATTTTGCCAAAATTTTGTCACCTCGTCGAATTCCCAGATTGCTTCCTGGCATGTCTTGTCAACATAATTAATGCTTGATAGTACGATCTCTGCGACAAGTATTTAGGTGACTTCTTAGGGATTGTGTGTCACTTGGCTTTCATCATTTTATCTTTGTAGCTTTTGAGATCCTGGCCTTGAGTGTTTAGCAATTTGGCAATTGGATTAGTCGATTTCTGGATTTGGCGGCAGATTTCTTGCATTGTCATTGCACCTGTTGCTAGGGCGTCCAAATTTGCTATCGATCTCCTTTGAAGTTGGATTTGCTTCATCCATGGTATGTAGTTGTTTCCTTGCTTTTTGGATGATGAATGAATGTGATGTTTTGACATTTTGAATGCATTTGGAGATTGAATTTCATTGGTTTGGTGTCGAGTTTTTCAGAACTTGGGATTAGTTTGTTTTTTCACAGATTCTTAGAACCTAGTTAAACCCCCCAGTTGAGGTAGTAATTTTGCAAGACCAAGCCTTCCCAAATCACTCCTTAGAGCTCAACCAGTGAGTAATTTTGTTGTGACTTAGGGTTTTGAGGTTTTGCTTGATTAAAGACAATTCCCTGAGTGAGTTTGTGAGACTATCTTTGATTTCATTAGTTAGTAGATCACTTAGGCATGTTCCAAACATTTTATCTTTTGCTTAACCAGAAAAATGAGTTCAATTCAAGCTTAATCTGAGTTCATTCCCTATATTCATGGTGGAGATTTCAGAATCAAACCTAAGGCATCATAATTGCAACCTAGGGCATCGCCATTCCTAACCAATTTGCCTCTCAGAGAGTTGAAGATTTGAAACGACCAATAAGAAACGTAAAACAAACTATATTCGAGCCTAACGTTCCAAATTTGTGACTATTTGATTGCTTCTGGGCGAGGTTTTTGGGATCTTGAGGTCTTCATGAAATTTCCACACCCTTGGAATTTCCCATTTTTTGCCACCCTTTCATTTTCCTGGAGGCATGCAAATGGCTCGGAGTTTCAAGTTCCTTGCGAATATCCTTCTTTGGAAAAATTTCTCGAGTTTTCCTGAAAAGACTTCGCAGTATAAAGAATTTGAGAGATGAATGAAATTAATGTTATGTATTTGGCATCTTATGGTTGATATTGATGATTTAAATAATGTTACATGCTTTCCTTTCATACTATAATGATTGAACTGATGACATTTGTGCTTGATCGGTGAAGCTCGCCTCACATGGAATTTCCCAGAATTCCTCTCTGGCCAGTTTTCCCTATATTGTTCAAAATCCCAGATTTCAAATGATTGTGTTTGATGATTGATTTGAGGGATTTTTGCATGATTCTGAGTTGATGTAATGATGAATATGTTATCCATGGGTGACTAACCTTGATTCCAATATTATAAAGATGATTTATTGTGGTTCCTTATTGAATGCAAGTTGAATCAAGTAAGACAGTAGCCAAGAATACCAAGGGAAAGCAGACGAATCCAAGTGCTGAAGGGTCTACTATCTCCAAGGCAGAAAGGATCAAAATGGATATAAGGAGTAGGATCCTAGAAAGAAAGTTGACTTCCATCTGGTTAGAGGTCACATATACAAATGTAGGCCAATGGGATTATGAGGAATTCAAGGCAAGAATGGCGGCACAAAACCTTCCCCCATTGGCTAGAAGGATGGTAGAGTCAGGATTGGCCCATGTAGTAGGATTTCCTCCCATAGTTCAATGCTATGAGCTGGTGATAGAATGTGCCAGACATTATGACAGGGGCACACAAAGGATAGTGGGTCCTCAAGGGAGAATAGTGGAAAATCTTAACCCTATTTCTATATCCTAGACCTTTGACATGCCTGATAGGTATCATGTGGTGGGTTTCGATATGGACATAGCAAAGAAGTATTATGATGAAGACATCATCAAATCATAGCAGGTCATCAATTCCTAGCTAGAGAAACCCAAGTCTCACTTCTCCAAACTGCCCAAGCAATTATTCAGAGCAAAGTTCAAAAAGGAATACTATGATGCTATCACACTCCTTAGTCGTGTGGTAAGATTAAAGAGTGCAGGGGTATTTGAAAACTGGATGTTTCATGTCATTGTGAGGATGGAACAAAATATCGACTACCATTGGGCAGGTATTATAAGTGCAATGATACACAAACAAATGTGCAATGTGCTATAGACAAAGACCTTCACAATGACCTCTTCCTTGGTCTATGCACTTGCAAGGTTCCATCCATACAAGGGGCTAAGCACAAGGGGTGTTCTTGGGAGAGATGTGATTTATGAGGTGTACCCACAATTACACTTGGGTAGCACAAGTTATAGGAGGGTGAATTATGTATTCACCATGTACATCACTAGGTTATTACAGGGTACAGAGCATTTCTGGATCTCAGAAAATTCCAAGGAGCTAAATAAGAGGTTTGGAGATTGGTTTATCTAGTTCCCTACCTTCTCATACATTAGAATAGATGGTTGCCAAAGGGCCCCATATAGACTCCCTAGATATCTCACAGATCACATCATACTTTAGGAAGTCACAAGATAGATCTATGATTTTGATGCAATTGTTAAGAAAGACAAACATAAGACTAGGTTTGGTGGTGATTTTCCTTTGAGGATAGGTTGTAATGAATCTTTCCCCTCTATTAATTCATCCCATGCTTTTGAGGAGGAAATGAGCACTTTGGGTCTCTCTTTCCACTCACAAAGGTCCATATTTGATAGGATTGGTGAAGCACAAAAAAGGGCCAGCAGGGAATACAACCATAAGGATGATGTAGTGGATTATTGGGCTAATAGTAGGGATGCATTTGAAGTTAGGAGAAAGAAATTTTCCTAGTTACCTGTGAACTTGGTATGACTATACAACATAAAGGCCATTCCTTATCAGATTGAAGATGATGGAGATTTGATTCAAGGCCATGATTATGAAGATGTGAAGGATAAACTAGTTGGAGAGATAGACTAGCTGGAGGAAGAGAAGACAAAACTAGAGCAGATCATGACTTCAGTAATTAAGTACACAAAGTTATGGCTCAAACAAAAGATTTGGGAGTTGGAGAGTGAAGGTGTGCAATGCACCTATGGCTTAATGGGAGACTTGGCATCTCATTCTACTTCTAATGAGTCAAGTGAGCAGGACCCTAAGGATAAGGCTAAGGTGAGCTCTCCTTTCAAGATAAATATTAAGGATGCTCAAGAAGAAGAAGTGGAGAAGCAAATAAGACCTATTGATAAGAAAAGAAAACATATTTCAAAGGAAAATAAATCTTCAAAGGAAGAAGCTGAGGAAGAGGGAAACGAAGGTAGTGCTTTTGTGCCTAAGAGAAGAAGAATAATGAGATTGTCTTAGAAGAAAAAGGAACCTTCTAGGGCAAGGGATGAAATTGGCCCACCAGTAGTGAGTGTGGAGAGTTTGGGAGAGAAAACAAAGGTGTACACAAGAAGATCAAGAACTCCCTCTCCCAAGGATGCCATGCCAAATAAAAGTGTTCCCTTAGCTATCCCTGCCACAAAACAACATGATAATGCCCCTCCTTCTCATGAAACTCATAATGTATCAATTAAATCTAAGGATGCAGAGGATCACCAAGATGATGAAATGGAAGGATTTAAGGAGGGTGAAGTCTACAATACAGAGGCAGAGATTGAGAAGATATTGCAGTCCCCTTTGGTGACTTATGAAGATTCACCTGCAGGAAATTAAGAAGATAGACCTCCATAGAGAGAGGAAGTGCTAATCAGGACCCCTTCACTAATGCATGAAGAAGAAGAACATGATAAGGGAAGTGAAGATAAAACTAAAGAGATTCCTGATGAGAAAAATCTGAATATGGATTCCTCCAATGGGCAATAGGATGTGTTTGGACAAGGTAATGTGTAGTTGGATTCCACTGTACCTACTTGGATGAACAAGGAATTAAAGAGTAAACAAATTATGGTGGACGATACTCCTCCCAACTAGGATGAATTACTAGCAAACATAAGAAAAGGAAAAGCAAAGAAGAAAGCCAGGGTTATCTCCAAGATTGAGAGAGATGAAGACAATAATAGGGTGATTCACATTGCCACTCATGTATCAGATAAGAATAAGGATGAAGTGACTAGCAGAGATTACAATGTGCAAACTATTAGGTTGGGACCCACTTCCATGATATAGGAGGTTGAAGAATTTGAAGGCTCCAGTGCTATTATTTTGAGCAGATTGAAGAAAGAGGTGGAATCTAAGCAAGATTTGAAGAAGGAGAATGACAAACTAAAGAGGTATTTGCAGGATTTGATGAAACCCTTGCAATCCATTAGCCAAATCAGCTCCTCATCATCTGCAACAAGTTTTCTACCAAAGGAGACAATAACTAAGTTGGAGAATATGAAGACCACTACACATGCCACACTGAACTGGTTGCAAGGGGTAGGAACCAAGGGTGATGATGTAATTAAAGACATTATGTCAACTGGTGGAGATGCTATGAGATCAATAGAGTGGTTGAAGAATGTACTAGCTCAAGATAAGGAGGATGTTGATCTTTTGTTGCTGAAGGCCAAGACCATCATGGAATATACTGAAGACAAGCTGGTAAGTGATAGAATTCTTCCTTCTTCCAAAGTTGCAGAACCCTGGGAATGGCACGAAGCTTTGCAAATAAGGAAAAGGGTTTTGAAGAAAGTGCATAAGCAAGCAAAGCAAATTGAAGATTCCCTGATTGAAATCTATAACAAGTGCATTTCCTTCTTTGAAGTTATGACAGGAAGAAAAAGGTTTGCACCAAAACATCTAAATTTAGAGCAACTCAGGAAATGGTGGCGAGATGTATATTCTCCAGTCAATGATGGCCCAGTTACTGAACACCAGTTAGATGATTTAGCCACATACATTGTAGTGATGGATAAGTATCAAACCCTGAAGGTGGATTGGGATAAGGTCGTTAAGCAGTCAAGAGAGGATATCAAATCCATTGAGAGGAAAATTAAGGTGTTGGTTATTCCACCTATAACCGACTTGGAGAAGGTATTTTCGATGGTACAGGATAAAGTAGAGCGAGATAAGGACAAAGGGGAGAGCAGTTAATGCAATGCCTCATCGGAATTTGTGCTTCCCCATTATTCCTCTTCACCCTTCACATGCATTGGAGTGAACCATGTTGGAGATCCCAGTCCGACCTAGATGGAACACATGCATTTAATGCACATTTTACCTTTTTTTGAATTCTTCTTGGCCGACTTATTTCTGGGGCCTATTATTTTATAACTCTATTTGGTCTGACATAAGATGTAATATCTATAAATAGGGATATTTCCTCATTTGAAAGGGCTAGATAGTTTTACATTGGAGTGAATTAAGCATTAGAGAAAGGAGTTAGGAATTAGGTTATTTTCAAGCAAGTGCTATAACAAAAGATTGTAATTGTTGCTACTTTGGATGATTTAATGCAAGTAAATGCATTGTGATTTGGTGTCCTTGCGTTAGTTTATTTGGCATGGTTCTTATGATTCTATCTTTTGAAATTACTCAAGTTTATTTGATATATGTTAGATTTGATGTTAGATGATTTAATGGTGTTTGTAATTTGATGCTTGAAGTGTTGCAACAATCTCTAGTCCATACTTTTTGCAGCTAGCTGATTGTTAGTTGCTTTGCAAAGTTAGCCTGGACTTTGATATTCATTGTGCTTAGTTCAGTTGTGAATGTCTATTCATTTCAATTGCAATAGGGTTGTTTTGGATGAATGTTCATGATTTGAAAATCTTTCATGCCTTAGAAGATTGCACTATTTCTGTAAGATTGTAGATTCATCTGGGTCAAGTAGGAATTAGTTTATGAGGGATTGGTCCATTTCAAGTATTTTGTCATTTGCATTGTTAATCTTAGGATTAGTGTTAACTTTAAAAATCTTTTAGAAACCCTAATTCTTTGCTATTTCTTTTATTATTTGGGCTAGATTTAGGATTGAAGGTATCACCTTATTGCTAGATCTGATAAGTTTGAAGATTCACTATTTGCTTGTAGTAAGGTCCCTTTGTGATTACCAGCATTTTCACATATTATATGAGTTGTTTATGCATTGTCAAGACCTGACATTAAAGACCTTGGGGTTATCTCTTGAGGCTTGCTGATAGAGATTTACCTTTCAAGAGAGATAGAATATCATATTCTGTCTAAGTTGTTGTGTAGAAAACACCATCAACAGATTGGCGCTAGAAGGAGGGCCTGAATAAGCAAGCTGGATCAATTTTTATCTGCCATTTCTCCTCAAAGATTCAAAAGAAGAATTAGATCCACTCTAGGAGAAGAGGAATTTTAAGAGTTGCAAGCTCCTACTAGGTCAAGAAGGAATAGAAGAAGGGGAGGATCATCATCCACCCAACCACTTCCATCATCTCCATCATCCTCATCTTCATCAAGTCCACCCTCATTTGATTTAGAAGCCATCCCTGTTCAACAACCCCAACAAGCCATAAATCAACCATTACCACCTCCATCCCCACTAATGGCTTTCCTTGCTAACAATCTGTCTTCCTTGACCTTCAATAATTACAATGGTATGCCCAAGAACCCTGAACATTTTTGTTCTAAGTTTCATGTTAATGATCCCAATAGGACCATAGAGGAACATATTAGGATTTTCTAGACTTGCCTTAGGGATAGAGGAATCAACATGAGGATGTAGCATGTAGGCTTGTCCCTTATTCCCTAGGAGAAGATGCATTCTACTAGTACAATCATTTGCCTAATGGGTCTATTCATAATTAGATTGAACTAGAGACTGCATTTTTGCAAAAGTTTAGGATTCCTATTAGTCCAAATGAACTTTACCTTCAGTTCACTAAGGTTAAGAGAGAGGTTAATGAGCCCATAGGATCCTTTAACAATAGGTTTCATCGTGCTTATACCTGACTATAGGCTCCTTACCCTGTAGATGATGCTATTGCTTTAAAAGTCTATTATGAGGGTCTTGATAGTCTAACAACTACCTTCATGAAGTGGAGAAACAATCCTTTGACCAGCCTACTTGATGCATACATAGAGGTTGTAAAGGTTAGTGCTAACTTGAGACAACACTTATCTGGGCCTTTACCATCACTAGGACCCACTGCTCACCCTGGGCAGGTCCCAGTTCTCAACCAGGCTCTTGCCAACCAGACTCCTATCATGAATCCGATACCTTAGTTGCCCTCAGTTCCTCACCTAGGACTCTCAGAGAATCAAGCTCCTCTTGTGGTTAGTCACCCTGAGAAAAATGTTAATTATCCTCTTCATCCATAGCCTTAGACTGGTTTCCCCACATATTTGCAAAATTTTGAGGTACTGAACTAGTCGCTGAGTTCTAGTGTTGCAGTAGGATATCCTCAAAACAATGTGAACTGGACTCCATATAATAATTCTGACAAGGAAAGGTTGGATGAACTAATTGAACAAGTGAAGAAGCTGAACATGGAGGTCACTTATCTGAGAAATGAGAATAGTCAACTCTAGGCTGCTCAAAGGAGTATGCAATGCAATCATAGTAGGGAAAATCGGGAATCTCAACAAGGATAGAACTTTGATAGGGGACAACACCCTGAAAGAGGACATAATTATGATAGGGGACAAAATTATGATAAGGGATAACCTTTAGGACAAAACTTTGATAGGGGGCAAGCTAGTGGACAAGGATTTGACCGAAGACAACCACCTAGATAAAATAGGACTTGGAATACAAGGCCTAACAATGGGGGTGTTCCCACCCCATTGGATCAACCAATTAATCAAGAGAAGCCTCCAAATGGTGTATATCTAGCTGAAGCTGCTTTATCAGGTTGGTGTAGGCTCCATAAGATAAGCCAAAATTCTGAATTATACTGTCCCGAGTTCCAGACAGTTACCTCAATCTTTCAATATGAGGTGGAGAATAATGCAAGTAACCAAGAGTTGGCGCCATCTAATCCTTATGACTCATCAGTGTTGGTGTTGAATCATGCTCCTTTTCCGCAAATTAAGGAGAATGTTCCTGAAGAAGAATCAAACTAGTTTAAGGAGAAAGCAGATCAGGTGTGCAATGGAGATGAATTAAATAGTTGTTTGATGACAATCATGTGAATGATAATGGCCCCACGGATGAGGAAGAAACTTATGTTGAGGAGGTGTAGACATTCCAGTATCCTGTTAAGAAATATGAATTGATGGATGTACCACACAGACGTATGCAAGTTGGAGGCCCATTCACCACTTCTATTCCCCCAAACAACTTCACCACACCTCTAGATCCCAATGCCAACAATAATCCAACATATCCTCATGTGCCTAGACAATACTTATCTAAAGATCAAGGACAAGTGGATCTCTCAAAAGGGCAGACTACTGAAACAAGCAAAGAGAAGGTGGTGGAATGCCACAAAGAAGCCCCTGCTGACCTAAGTACAGAACAACTGGCCATGTATGTTGCAAAAGAACTCAATAAGCTAAAGGTAAGTCTCTCTGCATTTGAATTATTGAGAGTCCCAACTATTAGAAATGCAGTTTTAGGAGCTTACAATGCAAGTTCGGTATCACAAGATAGATCAGTCAGTGGGAGTGTAAATAAAGCATCCGGTTCTCAAGTAGTAAAAGATCATAATCAAGTTCACACATAGCCTGGAGATAAAGGGAAAGAAAAGGATAAAACCCAAGTTGCCTAGGTGGATACCCCTTTAACTCTATTTCAAGGGAAAACAAAAACACCATTTTTTATTTTTGTTCGTATATTTGGTAAAAACTTGCACAATTTTTTGTTGGATTCAAGTGCTTCTACCAATGTGATGCCATTTTCTGTTTGTAGAGCTTTAGGCATTACCCTTGTTGACTCCCAAAAGAAAGTCACTCAGTTGGATAGAACTGAAGTAAATGTTGTAGGGGAATTGAACATGATTCACATGCAAATTGCCTTTGATACTAGAATTTAGCAAGTCATTAGTATACATGTGGCAGATATACTTGATGCTTATGGTCTAATTTTGGGAAGAGACTTTACTAAGGCTCTGAATGGATATGTATCAACCGATCAATCTCACATGTGGCTTCCTTGGAAGGGAGTGCCAAACTAGATCAGGATTGAAAGAGAACCTAGTATGAAATATATGATCACAAAATATCATAATACTTTGAATGAAATACTGATATCAGAAGTGAGCATGGGTAATTATGTGCTAACAACCCCTTTTGAAGATTTTGATGTGGAAGAAATCCTTATGTTACATACTACACCCATTGATCTTACAACCAAATCTAGTGGTACTAGAGCCCTGGTGAAGCCCATTAATGATGATGAGCCTGAAGATAACCAGCTCAACTTGATGGATAATTTCCAAGAATTCATCTAGAAATGCATTAAAGATCAAATTCATTTTGGTAGATAAATGAATTTTGGAGAATTACTCTTGCCCAATTGGTGTAGAGTTCACAATGCCTCCCACTCTAAATTGGACCGCTGCTTGTGATGAGCTACAATAGAACAAGTGTAGAGATGTATCAACCCCACTCCAATGATCAGAATTGATATACATAATAATCAAGAGGATCCCAAAGGGAAGCAGGTGATGTTTTCTGAAGAACCTTGCAGCAACAACAGTACAAGGGATACATCAAGGAAATCTGTAGTTGCTAGTTGTTGGACCTTAAGGTTTGATGGATCTAAATCAAAGAAAGGAGTTGGGGCAGGATTTGAGCTAATCAGTCCAAGAGGTAAAATTTTCTTTGTTGCTCATAGACTTCAGTTTCATTGTACCAATAATGTAGCAAAATATGAGGCCTTGATTCATGGATTGCTTATGGCACTAAGGAAAAAAGGTCAAAATTTTACAAGTCTTTGGGGATTTTGAGCTAGTGGTCAAATAGGTTAGAAGGTAGTACTCGTGCCATGACAGAAGGATGACTAATTATAGGCATAGAGTATGGGACCTTATTAAGGGATTTGATGCCTTTAACATCCAAGTGATACCTCGTAATAAGAATTGAATGATAGACTCCCTAGCTGAGGTAGCTAGTAATTTGCTACCTTTGTCTCTTTCTAGACTGAAGAAACTTACTATGGAGCTGACTCCAGTACCTTCAGTGCTTGACAATGTGACCAACTTTCAGGTATTTGAAGATGATAAGCATATTTTGGATTTTATTACAAGTTTAGATGTCCTTACTTCTCATATCATTGATGAAGCTGAGCCCCAAGAAGTAGAGATGGATTTGGAAGGGGTTATTAATTTGAAGACTAATATTATTCCAAGGGGAATGGTGCAGCTAGAGAGGATTTTTGATCTAGATAATGTCAAATATTAGGAGCAAGATGCTAAGAAGGAGTCCATTAGTGGACAATGTGAAACCTACAATATGGGGACTCAAGATGATATCAAAAATGTCTTCATTGGTAAAGTGTGTACTCCAGAGGAGAAAAAAGGAATTCTTTGATGCCTTGCATACATATCAAGATGTAGCCTAGAGTTATGAGGACCTGAAGACATACGACACTTCAATTATAACTCATACTATCCCTTTAAAGCTAGGAGCAAGACCTTTCAGGAATAGGCAAAGGCCAACCAATGCTCTACTGGAACCCATAATCCAAAAGGAAGTGTAGAAACTGCTATCTGCCAAGATCATATTCCTAGTTAGGTATTCAACCTGGGTTGTAAATCTGGTCCCTATGAGAAAGAAGAATGGGGAGATTAGACTGTGTGTGGATTTTAGGAACCTTAATAGAGCATCAGAAAAGGATAACTATCCATTTCCTTCATTAGATGAAGTGCTTCAGATTGTCAATGGGTCTCAAATGATGTCTTTTCTAGATAGCTACTCTGGATATAACCAAGTTATGGTACAATATGAAGATAGACATAAAAATTCTTTCACCACAAAATGGGGCACTTTTTCTTACAAAAGAATGTCTTTTGGATTAATCAATGTTGGAGCTACTTTCGAGAGAGCTATGGAAATTGCTTTTAAGGACATAATTGGTAAGTGCATCATAATTTATATGGACGATCTAACAGTTTTCTCCAAAAAGTGAGGTGATCATATAGCGTATTTATGCAAGGTATTTCAGAGGTGTAGAGAGTTCGACATCTCTCTTAACCCAAAGAAATGTATCTTTTGGGTTATTGAGGGAAAATTGTTGGGGCACATTATTTTAGAGAAAGGTATTGCTATTGATCCTGAATGAGTGGAAGCCATACTCAAGATTTAGCCACCTATTAGCAAGAAAGAAATGAAATCATTTTTTGGTAAGATCAAATTTGTATGAAAGTTCATTATTGGATTTGATGAGATAGTCAAGCCATTAAATGCCATGTTGAAGCAGGAAACTAAAGTTGAATGGAATGCAGAGGCAAAAGAAGCATTTGCAAAGATCAAAAGGGTTATTGCTAAATCCCTAGTCTTGGTGAGTCTTGATTATGCTAAGCCATTTTATATATATTCATTTTCCTTTGATCACTCCTATGTTGGCATGTTGACCCAAAAGTCTGATCAAGGAAATGAGCACCCCATAGCATTTATGAGTGCACCACTAAAAGATGCAGAACTAAGGCACCCAAGTGTGGAGAAGCAAGCCTACGCTTTGGTAAGAGCTGTGAAGAAATTTAGACACTACATTTTGAGGAACAAGGTCTTTGCAGTAGTACCAGATATTGAGACTCAGCCCATGAAGCTGGTAAGAGGGAAAGGGCTTACTAGAACAATGGCAGAAATGGGTCCCGACCTGGTAGCCCAGCATTATAATCTTGAAGATGTTTCTCCAAGGGACTAGTATGATGATGTTATTTACTATATTTTGAATCAACAGTGTCTAAATCACCTTAATGTTGTACAAAGAAGAGAATTGTGCTTGAAGAGTGATAGTTTCATGCTAAAGGGAGTTGTTTTATACAAAAAGAACCATGAAGGTGTCTGCTTGGGAAAGCAGGAAGTTGCAAGGGTCATGGCAGAATTTCATGATAGATATGGCACTGGCCATGGATCTGCACTTTCCACTGCAAATCAGATTCTGAGAGCTGGTTATTATTGGCCCACATTTTTCAAAGACGCACATAATCATATCAGAACTTTCCATGTGTGAAAAACTATAGCTACCAGAGAAAAGCATGCAATACTCCCACTTCAACCAGTTTTTGAGGTAAAACCTTTCGCACAGTGGGGAATGAACTCATAGGTCTAATCAATCTTCCTTCTTCTGTAGGCCATAGGTATATTCTCACTATTACTGATTATTTCACAAGATGGAATGAGGCTCTTGCATGCAAACAATGTACTTCTGAAGTGGCAATCAATTTCATTGAATTAGGTATTATCAACTGCTTTGGATGTCCTATGTCTTTGGTTTGTGATAATGGTCCTACATTTGCATCATTGAAATTCTATAACTAGGCCTTTGATCATGGAATTATAATTAAATTTACATCCAATTATTACCCCTAGGGTAATGGTTTGGCTAAGTCCTCCAATAAGAACCTCCTGACAGTCATTCATAAGCTGTTAGAAAGAAACCCTAAGGACTGGCATACCCAGCTTCAGTTTGCTCTTTGGGAAAATCGTACAAGATATAAGTCTTCCATAGGAACTTCTCCTTACCATTTGGCTTATGGGCTAGAACCTATGTTTCCCATCCAATGAAAAATCCCTACCCTGCAGTTCATTAATGAATATTATGATGAAGGGGATAAACGAGAAGCCCGACTTGCTGAACTATTACACCTTGAAGAAAAAAGAGATGAAGCCCTTGACAATTTTTCCAAACATCAGGGTGTAGTCAAAACATGGTTTGATAGGAGAGCTAAGGTTAAATCCTTTTGAATCTCTGACCTGGTTCTCTATTGGGATAAATCCCATGATCATAAGGGAGAGCATGGTAAATTTGACAAACTCTGGCTTGGCCCTTATCAAATTTCAGAGATTCTGGGAGATAATGCTTTTCGCCTGAAAACTCTCACTAGAGAGGATGTCCCACTGCTTGTCAATGGGCAGTACCTAAAGCATTATTTCCAATCCTGAGCTATCTTCAGCTCTTTTCTTGTACATAGTTAGTTTAGGTTTCTTTTCTGCTTGGTTTGTTTTGTTTTGGTTAGGGTAGGTTTCCTTTCTATTTGTTGCTTTTGGTTTTCTTTTGCTTCACTTTGCTTTTGATTTTTCTTGCTTTCTTTTGGGTATGTTGCATCTACACGACCCACATTTATTATTTGGGACTTTTCTGAATATTTCTCTTACAAAATTCAATCATCCTTATGGAGTCAGTTGGTTAAAGTCTTCTATTGGTGTCACATGTATTAAGTGTCATGAGTGGCTGAGTCATGGGCTAGATTAAAATCTGGAATGTATTTGGGTCTTATATCTTTACACAGATCTTTAAAATTCCAAAGGAGCATAGGGTCCTTATGAAGTCTGGTTAGGTGAAAAATATTATTTCTGCTTCAACGCCATTGTGGTTCTCATCCCTGAGTGTGAACTTCATTGTTCATAGGTTGAAACAAAAGAGAAACAAAAAGAAATATCAAAAGAATAAATCCTACCTATTAGGGGTATCCAAGTATCTCTACCAGGGCTATGGACGCTTCAATGGCAATAGAGCTATACTTGGGAGGACTACAGTGATAACCTCATCGGGGCTATAGATGCCTGACTAGCAGTGAGGCTCTATCCAAGATGCTTTTGGAGTTAGAATCTTTACATAACCTAGTTAGACTAAATTTGGCCACTATTGTAGCTGAGGAAAGGGAAATGAATACACATGCACAAACTTTGACCCTAGTACAAGAAAGGTTTGCCTGCCTCTGAATCTTGAACCTCTGCTAAATTGGTGACCTAATGCAAGGATTGAAACTAGAGATTTTGGGTTCTTGATTCCAGTTTGTTAGTGAAATGCTTTGGAGCATTTTCCTAGTAGAGTCACCATTTGTTGTGCAATTTTCGCACACACGCCCCACTGAAAGTAGGGACCCCCTTTTTTCAATTTGATTTTTGATGCTTTGGCCCTTTGGTTTTGGGGATTTTCTTGCTTAGGAAAGTGCTTGAATGTTTATCTTGTTTGCATTGATGATCCCTTTAAGTTTTGCATTGAAAATCCTAAGTTATGGATAAAATCTGGGTTTTTCACTGTCTTTAGGAATTTCCGCTCTTGGTGGAATTCCCTAGTTTCCTTGCAAGCTCGATGAGGAGGAAGTTACGCTGTGATCCAGGGATTCTAGTCCTTTGTGGAATTCCGCTTGGACCAAATTTTGCCAAAATTCTGTCACCTCATCGAATTCTTGGATTGTGTCCTGACCTATCTTGTCGACAGAATCAATGATTGATAGTACAATCTCTACAGCAAGTATTTAGGTGAATTCTTCAGGGATTGTGTGTCACTTGGATTTCACCATTTTCTCTTTGCTACTTTTGACATCCTAGCCTTGAGTGTTTAGCAATTTGGCAATTGGATTAGTCAATTTCTGGATTTTGCGGATGATTTCTTGCATTGTCATTGCACCTATTGCTAGGGTGTCCAAATTTGCTATCGATCTCCTTTGAAGTTGGATTTTATTCATCCATGATATGTAGCTATTTCCTTTCTCTTTGGATGATGAATGAATATGATGTTTTAACATTTTGAATGCATTTGGAGCTTGAATTTCATTGGTTTGGCGTCGAGTTTTTCAGAATTTGGGTTTAGTTTTTTTTTTCCCAGATTCTTAGAACCCAGTTAAACCCCCCCTAGTTGAGTCAGTAATTTTGCAGTGCCAAGCCTTCCCAAATCAATCCTTCAAGCTCGATTCGTGAGTAATTTTGTTTTGACTTAGGGTTTTGAAGGTTTGCTTGGTTAAAGATGATTCCTTGAATGAGTTCGTGAGACTATCTCTAATTTCATTAGTTAGTAGGTCACTTAGGCATGTTCCAAACATTTTATCTTGAGCTTAACCGGACAAACGAGTTCAATTCAAGCTTAATCCGAGCTCATTCCTTGCATTCATGGCAGAGATTTCAGAATCAAACCTAAGGCATCACAATTGCAACCTAGGGCATCGCCATTCCTAACCAATTTCCCTCTGAGAGAGTTGAGGATTTGAAATGATCAATAAGAAATGTAAAAAAAATTGTATTCAAGCTTAAAGTTCCAAATTTGTGACCGTTTGATTGCTTCTAGGCGAGGTTTTCAGGATCCTGAGGTCTTCGCAGAATTTTTGTACCCTTAGAATTTCTAGATTTTCTGCCGCCCTTTAGTTTTCTTGGAGGCGTGCAAATGGCTCAGATTTTTGAGTTCCTCACAGAATTCCTTCTTCGATGGATTTTCCTGGGTTTTCCTGAAAAGACTTCGCAGTATAAAGAATTCGAGAGACAAATGAATTTAATGTTGTGTATTTGGCATCTTATGGTTGATATTGATGATTTAAATAATCTTACATGCTTTCCTTTCATACTATAATGATTGAATTGATGAAATTTGTGTTTGATCGGTGAAGTCTACCTGACATGGAATTTCCTAGAATTCCTCTTTGGCCGGTTTTCCCTGTATTGCTCAAAATCCTAGATTTCAAATGATTGTGTTTGATGATTGATTTGAGGGATTTTTGCATGATTCTAAGTTGATGTAATGATGAATATGTTATCCATGGGTGACTAATCTTGATTCCAATATTATAAAGAGGATTTATTATGGTTCCTTATTGAATGCAAGTTGAATCAAGTAAGACAGTAGCCGAGAATACTAAGGGAAAGCAGACGAATCCAAGTGCTGAAGGGTCTACTATCTCCAAGACAGAGAGGATCAAAATGGATATAAGGAGTAGGATCCTAGAAAAAAAGTTGACTTCCATCTGGTCAGAGGTCACAGATACAAATTTAGGCCAATGGGATTATGAGGAATTCAAGGCAAGAATGGCGGCACAAAACCTTCCCCCGTTGGTTAGAAGGATGGTAGAGTCGGGATTGGCCCATGTAGCAGGATTTCCTCCCATAGTTCAATGCTATGAGCTGGTGATAGAATGTGCCAGACATTATGACAGGGGCACACAAAGGATAGTGGGTCCTCAAGGGAGAATATTGGAAAATCTTAACCCTGTTTCTATATCCTATACCTTTGACATGCCTGATAGGTCTCATGTGGTGTGTTTTGATATGGACATAGCGAAGAAGTATTATGATGAAGACATCATCAAATCATAGCAGGTCATCAATTCCTGGCTAGAGAAACCCAAGTCTCACTTCTCCAAACTTCCCAAGCAATTATTCAGAGAAAATTTCAAAAAGGAATACTATGATGCTATCACACTCCTTAGTAGGGTGGTAGGATTAAAGAGTGCAAATGTATTTGAAAACTAGATGTTTCATGTCACTGTGAGGATGGAACAAAATATCAACTACCATTGGGTAGGTATTATAAGTGCAATAATACACGAACAAATGTGCAATGTGCTACAAACAAAGACCTTCAAAATGGCCTCTTACTTGGTCTATGCACTTGCAAGGTTCCATCCATACAAGGGGCTAAGCACAAGGGGTATGTTTGGGAAAGATGTGATTAATGAGGTGTACCCACAATTACACTTGGGTAGCACAAGTTATAGGAGGGTGAATGACTCATTCACCATGTACATCACTAGGTTATTGCAGGGTACAGAGCATGTCCGGATCTCAAACAATGCCAAGGAACTAATCAAGAGGGTTGGAGCTTGGTTTATCCAATTCCCTACCTTCTCATACATCAGAATAGATGGTTTCCAGAGGGCCCCATATAGACTCCCTAGATATCCCACAGATCACATCATACTTTTGGAAGTCACAAGACAAATCCGTGATTTTGATGCAATTGTTAAGAAAGACAAACATAAGACTGGGTTGGTGGTGATTTTATTTTGAGGGTAGGTAGTAATGAAGCTTTCCCCTCTATTAATTCATCATATGCTTCTGAGGAGGAAATGAGCACTTTGGATCTCTCTTTCCACTCCAAGAGGTCCAAATTTGATAGGATTGGTGAAGCACAAAAAAGGGCCAGCAGGGAATACAACCATAAGGATGATGTAGAGGATTATTGGGCTAATAGTATGGGTGAATTTGAAGTTAGGAGAAAGAAATTTTCCAGGTTGCCAGTGAACTTGGTCTGACTATACAACATAAAGGCCATTCCCGATCAAATTGAAGATGATAGAGATTTGATTCAAGGCCATGATTATGAAGCTGTGAAGGATAAACCAGTTGGAGAGATAGACTGGCTAGAGGAAGAGAAGACAAAAATAGAGCAGATCATGACTCTAGTAATTAGGTACACAAAGTTATGGCTCAAACACAAGATTTGAGAGTTGGAGAGTGAAGGTGTGCAATGCACCTATGACTTAATGGGAGACTTGGAGTCTCATTCTACTTCTGAAGAGTCAATTGAGCATCACCCTAAGGCTAAGGCTAAGGTGAGCTCTCCTTTCAAGATAAAGATTAAGGATGCTCAAGCAGAAGAAGCAAAGAAGCAGAGAAGACCTATTGATAAGAAAATAAAACATATTTTAAAGTTAAGAAATCTGCAAAGGGAAAAGCTGAGGAAGAGGGAAATGAAGGTAGTGCTTCTATGCCTAAGAGAAGAAGAATAGTGACATTGTCTTAGAAGAAAAATGAATCTTCCAGGGTAGGGGATGAAACTGACCCACCAGTAGTGATTGTGGAGAGTTCAGGAGAGAAAACACATGTACTCAAGATGATCAAGAACTCCCTCTCCCAAGGTTGGCGTGCCAAATGAAAGTGTTCCCTTAGCTATCCCTACCACAAAACAACATGATAATGCCCCTCCTTCTCATAAAACTCATAATGTACCAAGTAAATCTAAGGATGCAGAGGATCACCAAGATGAGGAAATGGAAGGATTCAAGGAGGGTGAACTCTACAATACAAAGGTAGAGATTGAGAAGATATTGCAGTCCCCTTTGGTGACTTATGAAGATTCACCTACAGGCAATGAAGAAGATAGACCTCAACAAAGAGAGGAAGTGCCAATCATGACCCCTTCACAAGTGCGAAGAACATGATAAGGGAAGTGAAGATAAAATTGAAGAGATTCTATATGAGAAAAATATGAATATGGATTCCTCAAATGGGAAACAGGATGTGGTTGGACAAGGTAATGTGTAGTTGAATTCCACTATTCCTACTTGGCTGGATAAGGAATTAAAGAGTAAACAAATTAGGGTGGATGATACTTCTCCCAACTGGGATGAATTACTAGAAAACATAGGAAAAGGAAAAGAAAAGAAGAAAGCTAGGGTTATCTCCAAGATTGAGAGAGATGAAGCCAATAACAGGGTGATTCACATTGCCACTCCTATATCAGATAAGAATAAGGATGAAGTGATTGGCAGAGATTACAGTGTGCAAACTATTAGGTTGGGACCCACTTCCATGATACAGGAGGTTGAAGAATTTGAAGGCTCCAGTGCTACTATTTTGAGCAGATTGAAGAAAGAGGTGCAAGCTAAGCAATATTTGAAGAAGGAGAATGAAAAACTAAAGAGGTATTTGCAGGATTTGATGAAACCCTTGCAATCCATTAGCCAAATCAGCTCCTCATCGTCTGCAGCAAGTTTTCTACCAAAGGAGACAATAACTGAGTTGGAGAATATGAAGACCACTACACATGCCACACTGAACTGGTTTCAAGTTTATTTGATATATGTTAGATTTGATGTTAGATGATTTAATGGTGTTTATGATTTGATGCTTGAAGTGTTGCAGCAATATCTAGTCCATACTTTTTGCAACTAGCTGATTGTTAGTTTCTTTGCAAAGTTAGCCTAGAATTTGATATTCATTGTGCTTAGTTCAATTGTGAATGTTTGTTCATTTCAATTGCAATAGGGTTGTTTTGGATGAATGTTCATGATCTGAAAATATTTCATGCCTTAGAAGATTGCACTATTTATGTAAGATTGCAGATTCATCTGGGTCAAGCGGGGATTAGTTTCTAAGGGATTGGTCCATTTCAAGTATTTTGTCATTTACATTGTTAATCTTAGGATTAGTGTTAACTTTAGAAATATCTTAGAAACCCTAATCTTTTTCTATTTATTTTATTATTTGGGTTAGATTTAGGATTGAAGGTATCACCATATTGCTAGATCTAATAAGTTTGAAGATTCAGTATTTTCTTGTAGTAAGGTCCCTTTGTGATTACCAACATTTTCACATATTATCTGAGTTGTTTATGCATTGTCAAGACTTGAAATTAGAGACCTTGGGGTTATCTCTTGAGGTTTGCTGATAGAGATTTACCTTTCAAGAGAGATAGAATATCATATTCTGTCTGAGTTGTTGCTATGTAGAAAACACCATCAACAGGAACCCATCCTGGAAGGTAACTTTCTACTATAAAATATCTCATAACAACTATCTACCCTCAGGCAGCATCTACACTGAGGTGCTCTACTCAACTAAGGTATCACTATTTTGTTCAAGTATTAAAATACTCTTTCACAAATGTATTCAAAAGAAGAATCAAAATACTAATTTACTCTCTAACAAAAATTATATTTATGATTCATAGAGTAGTTGAATAATCAGTCATTTCACTCTTATGACTATTTTCTACTTTTCATCACAAGCATTTTCCTTTTAAAAAAATGCACTAAAACAAAAGAAGGTATGTCACAAGTATGTGTATGTGCGTAGACGAAGTCTATGTGCATACACATATATGTGCTTACTTATGTTAAAATTTGTGCATACATTCTAAAATTATCATTAATTAAGATTGCAATCTTAAAATAGTATTCCATTTAATGTTTCGTTATCAAAAATAAAGAATCAGAACAAGTCTATGCTAATAGTTTCACACATATTGTTATTTCATTCTCACATATGTGATACTCTAACATTGTTGTTTACATAAGAACATTCATTGTTTAAACATAACAAGTACTATTTCCTACTAAACAGTTATAAAACAAACTATTTACATATGAACATTCATTGTTTAAATAGAACAAGTATTGTTTCCTACTAAATAGTTGTAAGACAAGTTTTTTACATATGAACATTCAATGTTTAAATAGAACAAGTATTGTTTCTTACTACTAAACGGTTATAAGACAAGTTGTTTACATATATTCAAAGTTGTTCCAACTAAATAGTTTAATGAGCAAGGTTGTTTCAGCTACAAAGATAACTTTAATCAACAAAACAATGTCATTTACAAAATATTATTCACTATTTACATCATTGCAATACTGTTTCAAACTTAACAATTACATTTAATGATAGAAAATATCATTTTTCCAACAGATCATACATTGTTTGCAATTTCTTATTGTTGTTTCAAATTGTTTTGATGCTAAGTGGAACATTACATTTAATTGTTCACTGTTTTTAATATAGAACAAGTTGTTCCAAAATGAATTAAAAATAAATAATGCGGTTTTACCAGTAACAATACTATCTACAACTTCTCTTTTGTCAACTTTCAAGAAAGCCAAGATATTTCTCTAACAATCAAATATCCATGTTTATACATAAAATAGAATGTCTAATATTCAAATCTTGAACAACTTTCATCTCTGAAATCCATTGTGCAACTTAATAATATAAATAATCTAGGTTGGTCATTCTTGTCGAGGTAAAACTTAAACAAGTATTTTAGTCAATAACAAGACATGGATGTTTTGAGTTCTAGCATAACTCACGCCTTTTCAAGTTTACACAAACAAATCACTGTAATCGATGATTTATATTGGTCTGGTGCATCTTCTTCTAGTAAAAATAACATGCACAGATAGGACCTTAAAGACATCCTGGTTTCACCATTAAAATTTGACATTCAAGAATCTTAGTTGCAAGGAAATCTTCCCATCGATCTCATAGATTGAACCCTACTTGGGTTAATAGAATTCAATCAAATATTTCACCACCTTTCCCTCTGGAATGAGGTGGATTTATAATAGAGACAATGCAATTTAAGCATTTGATTTAGCTACCATTTATCAACCTAGCAGATATGAAGAATGTGATACATATAAAAAAAGATCGCAGGGTTAATACCCTTTTCATGGGATTGATGGTCGATCCTCCATGATTTTAAATCATCATAAAAATGCAATGATTCAGATTAGATATTTTGAATAGCCATCAAATGGCTAGCACAAAGGTGTGAACATTAAGAACAATCATACTTAAGAAATTCTAAGGCTCATCCTAGCTATAAAAGCTAGCTACAAGGCTTCTAAATGATACTCATATAATACTGGCCATAGGTCAGGCAACCCAAAAACTATGGTTGACACCACACTACTCAGTTCCAGGCCATGGTTTCAATAGGAATAAATTTATATAGTAAAATGATGCAATCGATAAAATAGAAAACTATCATTCATACAATTAATAGAAATGATGAAAGAAAATCAAGTTTTCTTTCTAAGTAATCGATTCACCTGATAAAATGAGCTTTGTGAGAATTTTCCTTTTGATTTTTCCTCACCCATGAGCTCTCTTTCTACTTTTTCCTTTGAACCCCCAACTTTCTTCGCCTACTGTGTTGAGTATACCATAATGGAAACAATAACAACACAATGCTCTTTTTACATGCCACCAGAAAAGGAATTATTGCCTTACCTCTGACCACTACACATTCGAATATTACCATTATTATCATGGTAGACCATGTCCTTCATGATCTTATATTATTTTTCAACAATTCAATATTTTTTATCCTTGCGACCTCCCTCCCAATGACACTTAGAGGCAAGCGGGAAGGTGAGACTAGTCCTTGGGGGGGGGGGGGTATATGGAGTCAACAACCACTACCACCGTGTAAAACCAAGAGTGTGTCGAACCCGAGACCATGAGGAGCCATCCCATAGCCTCAAGCCAACCACGCTACTCGTGTCAGTCTTCAATAGTCCAATATTAGAAAATTAGAGGTTATCGAATTTGAATTCGATTCAAATTTGAATTCGATTCAAATTTGAATATGTGTATGTATATATGTATATGTATTTAAAATGATTTCATTCATATTTTCCATGTATTCGAATAATGTATATATTTACATTTATATATATATGTATGTATTCAAATTTTTATTTACATACATGTATATACATGTATATATATTTATATATGCATTCATATATAAGTTGTTTTTTTGGAATGGCTTATAAGTTCCATTATGCTATCATTTAAATTAAGAAAGGAACTTTTAAATCTCATCTCAAGCTTCCATATATGTAACTAAAAGAATTTATTTTCAATACTTACTTTCATTTTCTTCAAAACATAGGTTTGAGTAGACAATTTAATCTACAAGCCATTCATTTTCATTAACTGAAACATTCAAGTCATGAATTTATGTTATTTTATATATGCAGAATGATTCAAATGCAAGTTATCATGTCATTTGTGGTGTGTGCACCTAGATTCCAACTAGCTTGCTATTCAATTCGGCTAGACAATCCTACTTCAACTGTGTTCTCATCCTTCAACCTATCACCCTGCAACTGCACACACTTGCACTTGCAAATTTATTAGTAATGTTCAATTTTTGAAAACATATATAATAATTTCTAAAAGTTTGCAAAGTCAACATCAGTCAACTTCTTTCATTCAATTTTTAAAAATTCCAAAGTCTCCATTTAATATTTATTGAATTTCTTCAATAATTCAATTGACCATATTATGATAAATATTCAATAAAATTGGGTTATGACATCCTTCCCCTCTTGGAAGAGACATCGTCCCGATGTCTAGTAAATCGAAATAAGAGAACATCATATCAAATTGAACATACATGTCTTTTTCAACATCACATCAAAATATATATGTCTATTTCAACATCTCATTAGAATATATATGTTTATTTCAACATCACACCAAAATATATCTATCTATTTCAACATCAAAATATATATGTCTATTTCAACATCACATCAATATATATATATATATATATATATATATATATATATATATATATATATATATATATTTCAACATCAAAATTTTAAAGCATGAAATATCATAATATCTCAATCCAAAAAATTTCAAACAAAATTATTGAGTTTCTTTTTCAAGAAAGAAAATGAGGAAAGGAGTATTCTATTTCTTCCACATCCTCCTAAATAGAACTATCCTTTGAATACTGGTCCCATTGGACCTTAAATTAAGAAATATCTCTACTTCACAACTTAACGTTACATCTATCCAGGATTCTAATGGGCTCCACTAGCACCACTCTTGGATCCTATACCTGCAAGGATTTCCAATCAAGCACATGAGTCACATCGAGATGATATGGATTAAGCAAGGAAACATGAAACACATTATGAATTTGAGCCAGAGTAGGTGGTAGAGCTAGTCTATAAGAAATTTTTTTAATCACTTCCAAGACTTCAAACATTCCCACATCTTGGGGCCAACTTTGAAGACTTTCCAAAAGCAATAGAAATTTTATAAGGTTTAACTCTCAAGAAAAATTGATTCCCTGTTGCGAACTATCTAAGAGTTTAGTTCTTATCAACATAACTCTTCTGTCAGTTTTCCACCTCTTTCAATCTGCTCTTAATGACCCTCATTTTTTCTTCCATTTCCTTAAGCATTTCAAGTCCTACTATGATCTTGTGCTCCAATTTATCCCAACTGATGGGGGTATGACACTTCCACCCATACAAGAATTCAACTGGTGTCATGCCTAAGGATGCATAATAAGATTTGTTGTAAGAAAACTCTACCAAAGGAAAATATTCTTCCCACCTATACTATTGGTCCATACAATACATTCAGAGGAGGTATTCAACTACCTAATACACCCTCGTTGTTTTCCCATCAATCTGAGGATGATAAGACGAGCTAAAATTTAGTTTGGTCCCCAATGCATCATTCAAGGTCGTCCAAAATCTTTAGGTCATTCATGTGTCCCTATCAGAAATGATAGTCTCCAACACTCCATGCAAATCGAAGATCTCCTAGAAAAATTTATTAGTCTAGGTCAACGATCCATCCTTAAGGTTTCGTGGAATGAAGAACACAACTTTAATCAACTTATCAATCATGACCAAGATAACATCACTCTTGTTTTTGCTCAATGGAAACCCCTATACAAAATCTATACTGATCACCTACCATTTATACTCAGGTATGTCATGAGGATAAAATAACCCGACTGCGTGTGCATGCCCATCCTTGACTTGCTGGCACTCTGAGCATCTAGCTACCTATTCCACTACATCCTTCTTGAGTTTAGGCCAAAAATACAGAGTTTTCAAATCCACAATCATCTTGGATACTCTGAGGTGTCCTGAATAAGGTGCATTATGAACTTCTAAAACCAACTTCCTTAGATCTCTAGAGTCAGGAATATACATCCTTCTCTGATATCTAAAAATACCATCTAGTTTGATCTCATACCCATTGAACCAGTGATATGAAGGATTTATTGCTAGGGTGCTCTTCACTCTCTCATAGTGCTCATCCCCTGGTAGATTCTGAATCACCTACTGTCTCAAGCTAGACCTTGTTGAGATCATGGCTACCATATGTATTTGTCTACTAAGAGTGTCAACCACTATGTTCTCTTTCCATTTTATATATTCAATTCCAAATTCATACTCACTAAGGAATTCTAGCCACCTTTGCCACACATTAAGGTTTGGCTAGGTAAATATGTATCTCAACCCCAAGTGGCCTGTCTTGAGTTCTAACAACTTTCCCAGAATGCTTTCTTTAGGTCACTGAATGGAACTGCCCCATAAAAACCAACTCAAGAGGTAGCTGCAAATGAAGTCTCATTTGACACATCTAGCAGTGAACTAGTGGTGAGAGAAATTATGAGAAAGAAACCAAATAAACCACCTAGCAAAAATCAGCAATTGGAAAAAAAACCAACCAAAGAATAGAGTTAGCTACAAACAAAAGATAAAAATAATGAGAAGGAAAAGGCTTAGGTAGCCCAAGTGGATGCATATGTTGGATTGTTTCAAGGGAGGTTAGAGACTCCTCCTTTCTTGCTAACCATTAGAATGTTCAGAAAAAATATGCATAATTTCCTGCTAGATTCTAGAGCCTAGGGTAATGTTATTTCATTCGTAGTATGCAAAGTGTGAGGAATAACCCCTACCTCATCCAAAAGGAAGGTGACTCAACTAGATAAGACTGAGGTAAATATAGTAGGGGAGTTGAACAAAATTCCAATGTAGGTCACAACATACCCTAGGGTGCAGCAAGTTATTGATATCCAAGTTGCAGATATTCTTGACACTTATGGGATCATATTGGGAAGGGACTTTACTTTAGCTCTAAATGGTTATGCTACAAATGACTATTCCCATTTGTGGCTTCCTTGGAAAGGACTGCCTAACCAAATCCACATTCAACATGAGCTTTGAAGGAAATTCATGATCACGAAGTATAACAACATGAATGAGGTGTTGTTTGTAGAGATAGAGTTGGGAAACTATCTCCCAATCACATGTGAGGATGAAGAAGAAGGAAGTATCAAATAGGTCCTCATGCTATTTCATGCCTCTTCTAATCTAACCACCCTTCATAACAACACAAAAGCATTGGTTGAATCCAATAATGAAGACTTCCAAGAAGATGGTAGCTTAGGCCTGTTTGATGGTTTCTAAGAATTAATGCATAAATGTGTACAAGATCAACTCAACTTGGGGGTCAGAATGGATTTCAAAGAAATTTTTCTGCCTAACTAGTGCACAATACATGATGCCTCCCATTCTGAATTTGAGTGCTACTTATGCCAAATAGTTGTGGATCACATCAAAAGGAAGATTACTCTGGAAGAGGCTCTAGAGGAACAATAGGATCAAAACCAGCCCAAACACAAACAACTTGAAGGTGAAGGGATAGACATGCATCCAAAAAATGAGGTAAGCTCAATCAAAACCAAAGGAAAAATTCCCTCTAAGTTCTAGACATTACACTTTAATGGATTCAAATCCAAGCAAGGAGTGGGAGCGGACTTCAAGTTGATTAGTTCTTCGAGTCAGACGTATTTTTCTGCCCATAAATTACAATTCTATTGCACCAATAACATAGTGAAATATGAGGCATTATTTCATGGGTTGCTCATGGCAATAAGAAAAAGGGTTAAAATGTTGCAAGTGTTTGGGGATTCTAAACTAGTTGTCAAGCAAGTTAGAAAATTGTACTCATGCCATGATTAGATATTAATGAACTATAGACATGGAGTATGGGATCTTATAGAAGGGTTTGATGCATTCAGTATTCAGCTAATTCCCCATAGAAAAAATTAAACTCCCTATGCTTTAGCCCAAGAAGCTAGCACCTTGCAGCCTTTATCATTGACTAGCTTAAAGAAGTTCACTATAGAACTCACCCTTACCCTATTAGTTCCTGATAATGTAACAAAATTTCAAGTGTTTGAAGATGACAGGCATATCCTCAACTTCATCACCAATTTTGATGTATTTTCCTCCTAGATCATAGATGAAGTGGAACCCGAAGAAGCAGAGCTTGACATAAAAAGGGTTATTAACTTGAAAAAAAACATGATAACTAGGGATATGGTTCAATTAGAAATAATATTTGACCTTGACCACATAAGAGATCAAGATCAAGAAACTAAGGACTCCATAGATAACCAGTGTAACACTCATAATCTGGGTACTGCAGAAGATGTTAAAAATGTTTTTATCGGTAAAGTCAGTAGCCCAGAGGAAAGGAAATGAATCATTGATGTGTTGCATACATATCATGATGTGATATCTTGGGGTTATGAGGACCTCAAAACGTATGATACTTCAATCATCACTCACACCATTCCACTCAAACCAGATGTAAAGCCCTTTCAAAAAAGACAATGCCCAATCAATGCATTGCTAGAACCCATTATCTTCAAGGAAGTGCAGAAGCTGCTTTTAGCCTGAATCATTTTCCCTATCCAACATTCCACCTGGGTGGCCAACCTGGTTCTAGTTAGAAAGAAAAATAGAGAAATCAAGTTATGTGTGGATTTTAGAAGCCTAAATAGAGCATTTGAGATGGATAGCTACCTGGTGCCCTCACTAGATGAATTACTGCAAATAGTTAACGATTCAGAGATGATGTCTTTTCTGGATGGTTACTCAGGGTACAATCAAGTGATTGTGTAGTATGAAGACAAGCACAAGATGATGTTCACCACAAAATGGGGAATGTTTTCATATAGAAGGATTTTGTTTTGGTTGATTAACGCAGGTGCAACATTCCAACACACCATGAATATAGCTTTCAAGGACCTCATTGGTAAATGTGTTATCATCTACATGGATGATCTTACAGTTTTCTCAAAGAAAAGAGGAGATCATGTCTTCGATATATGCAAAGTGTTCCAAAAGTGCAAAGTTTGACATCTCACTGAACCCAAAGAAGTGCATCTTTGGGGTAACAGAAGGAAAATTGCTGGGACATGTGATTTTAGAAAAGGTTATATCAATAGATTTAGAGCATATTTAGGCCATCTTGAAGATTCAGCCTCCTGGCAGCAAGAAAGAAATGAAATCCTTTTTTGGGAAAATTAACTTTGTTAGGAAGTTCATCACAAGGTTCGCCGAAATTATGAAACCCCTCAATGCAATGCTTAAACAGGATGCTAAAGTAGAATGGATGCCAAAAGCTAAGTGTTGACAACGATGTTACTCGCAACAATAGTGCAGAGAAAATCCTCACAAGCAAACCATGAAGAACCTATCTTTACTTGAAAGACTAAACCAGGGAAACATAAGGTGTCCATGTAATAGGAAAATGTTGACTTATCTTACTCCTAGGGCTCCGGTAGTCAGGTCTTGACCATACTAGGTTCGCTTCAAGGTATGATGTGATATTGCTATTAATCTCAAAGGGACTATGGTTAATTTCCAGTTTCATTAAGAATCATACACATTAGATACAAGATTTCCAGTTTGATCATAAAATAATCTCATGAAATCAAAATATTTACAATAATATTTCATGAACATCAAAAATTTTGCTCACTTAAGCAAATTTAGCTTTAACCATTTAGCAATTTCATAGAAAACGAAAGATTTTCAATAAATTTCTATTCATTCATCTATTTTTTAGAACATTTTCTAAAATTTAAACCTCTAATCTAAAACAAAGCATTAAAATATTGAAAAATAAAATTTATGCCACTTATTCTCCATGCATGCCCCAAGATTTAATCAAATCAAAGAAAATCGCTTTATACTTCACCGAATTATTTCACAGCTAGTCATAAAACAATGTGAGCTTTTAAAGAGAGGGGTTTTAGTTTGGATGTCGAGTAGGTTCTATATGCACCCTTAAATGACACAACATATAGTCTTGTTCAGCTGAACTAACAAAACCAACTACAAAAGATACATGAGATAGGTAGCTATCAAATTGGCTTTGATATTGATTAAGTTCTATGTGCATACAAGTTTTTAGTCTGGAATGATTCAGTAAACAAGAAAAAAGAACAAAACTTAGAGAATTTTTGGCTCTTCCAACATCCACAAATTCTAAACTTAAAATAAAAGTAAAGAAATAAATGGAATTTTATAGGAACAAGGCCTCAAGAGTTCAAACTTAAAGTCTATCAAGAGAATCATGAATATCAAATCAAAATGTAGCACATGGCATATGCCAGTTGTCATCAGAATATTCTAGAAAAATTCAAAGCGTTCACTTCTTTAGTAGCAACAATCTTATACTTCAAACTTCGATGCATAATACTCTGCATAAAACAAGGCTATCAACATTCCTTAGAATACCGGATGGGAAACTTCTACTGGGACTAGGAAAACCTGCAAAATAAGCTTCAACAAAATGTCGTCATGACATTTCTGGTATTCGATATCTGGTACTTCCTCATATCACTTAGAGCTCAGTTTCTGGGAACCTTTCTTCATTTTTCTTCAACTCATACTCTTGGAAAGCACTTAATATCTGAGGCATTCACTCTTTTGAAATTCTCTATATTGCCTTCCAACTAAACTTGATCCTGGTGTAGTCTTCTAATATCTGAAGTATATCAGCATTCCTTTGCACTTTCTTTGTTTCATACCTAACTATAGTGTTTCTGCAATGTATGATCTCATCAATGACTTCCCAGGTTAACAACTAAATAGGGTCTTTATTTATTCTCTCAATCCATTCCTTGAAAGCTTTTTCTTCTTTACCCTCTTGTCCTAGTGTTTGGGAATCACAATCTTGATGTGTTAACACTTCAATAAAATCTTGATCTTTATCAATCAACTTACTACATTTCTTGGTGACCTTTTCAAATCCTTCTATACATTTTACTAACGTGTCACCTTCCCAACTTAACTATTTCTTCCATTTTTCACATAATGGAACTTCTTTTTCTGAAATTATATTTTCTCTCATCAATTCTTGGACATCTATTTGCATGAGAGTTTCCACATTTTGCCTCTCAGCATCAACCTATTCTTGGTGAAATCTACATTCTCCTCCCAATCTTCTAGATTTTTCAAACCAACTATGTGCTTCCTTGTATTTCCCAATTGCATCAGTAATGAGTTATTCTCCTTTCCTTACCCAATACTCAATCCATTCCTCAAATACATTCATCCAATGGTGAATTGCTGCAATTGCATCCACCTATTCTTGTGACATAAGTACTCAATTATGAGGAAATTTAGTTTGTGCTTGACTAGATTGGGTTAATGATTTTACAAAATTCTCTAGGCTAGCAACCCATTCTTTCATTCCAAATTCATCTTCATCTCTTCTAATTCTTGCATCTAGGATGAGTGTCCAACATTGATACTTGTTATGTTATAATCCTTAGGCATTATCTCATGTCTATTCTTATATGCTATCAAGGTAGCTATATGGATCATTCTGCCTCCATCTATATTCTTCTGTATGACATGTTTCATTTTATCTTTTCGCCTAGACTTAGGAGTCTCCACTTGTATAAAATTTTTAAGATCCAAAGGTACTAATTCCACTTCCAATGGGGAAGTTAATTATCTAATTAACAAATCAGGTGCATCTTCATTATGTTCTACCTTTGTACTTCTGCTCCATTCTTGGTTTTTAGTATGTTTAGGAACTTCTCTTACATATTCAAATTTATCTATTATGTCCTCTGAAATAGGAACATCTTGAACATTCTCTGGCATAGATTCTAGATTACCGAGATTTAACACTGTCTCTTTGGCTCCAAGACTTATATCTTCTTGTCTAGCCAAGTGCTCAACATCCATTCCTAGGACATTACCTTATTCATATCCCGTCACATCAATATTTTCTTCATCTCTAACATTACCACTTGAAACTTGTGAATATTCTTCATTTTCCATTTCAACCTATTCCTCCTTTGATTTCTCAGAGACCTGTAGTTTCTCCTTATCATTTTGATCATTCCCCAACGAAGGCCAGGAATCAAATATATCTTCAATAAAAATATCATCAGTAGGATCTTGTCCTGCAGTCTCCCCTATTTCAATTTCAAGAACATCAAGGTTCCTTGCTTTTGAAGTGAGTGTTCCTTTTATGAACTCTTCTTCTTCAAAATTTATAGGAATAGACCTTGTATCTAGAATTTCTTCCACCACTAATTGTACCATAGGTTTATATTTAAACTTCTTTTCTTTTACTTGTTCCCACATGACACCCCACTTATCCATTTGTTCCTTAATATTAGCTTCATCTGCCTTAGAAACTTCATCCAAAACCACATGAGTTTTTCCTAGTGCTTGTTTTACAATAGCCATATTAACTGAAGGGGAGGAGTGAATAATTTTACAGCTCTCTGAGATGCAAAACTTGTCTGTGTATCAATATTTTTTGTTATCCCCACCTCTTCATCAGTAGTAGGCTTGGTCCTTGGTTTTGCTGTGGAAGAAGATGCCACTTTTGGTTTTTCTTTTGATCGAACCTTGCCTAATTTGACATCTTTATGCTTTCCAGCTAGTTTTAATGAAACTCCTTGGCTTGGAGCCTCAGGGGTTCTTTCTTCAATGTGTATACCAGCAGCTGCTTTACCAACTTTCCTCTTTTTCTTAGTAGGTTTCCCATACTTAGACTCATTTTCTTCTCTTTGTTTCTTTCTTTTATCTTGTGAGTGTGTGGGATTTATTCCTTTCTTTCTTAAAACTTACAAAAAATATTTATCCAATGTTGAGTTTGTAATAGAACCAGTGTAGAGAATTCTTCAACTGATGTTATTTCTTTATTTTCATAATTCGGGTCTGAGATATGTTCATCATAGACCCTGTATTCATTATAAGTCTTATTCAACACTTCACCATCATCTTCTTCCATCTAATCCAGAATATCATGAATCTTGAGAATTCATGCAGATTCTAGTGACAATCTTTCATATTTTCTTTTTCTTACTCTATACTCATCTTCACAATTTATCCAATAATCTTCTAAATCTTGAACATGAGCACAACAACTAGCTATATTCTTTGAAATATTCCCTTCTGGGTCATAATAGTTTCTTTGGAGTGGAAAGTAATCCAAATTATACATTTTCAACTCCTCTTCACACAAATTAGCTATTGTAATTGCACTTCATTTATAGTTCCCTATTACAATAGAAACTCTGAAAGAATCCTTTTTATGAGTCATGCTATCAAGACCTTGGGATGGCTTTAGGTGTCCTACCAATTCTAGTAACACCATTTTATCTGTAGGGTACCTAGGTAGCATGGTTCCACCCTAATGTAGGTGAAAGTTAGAAACTGAATGTACCGGCCTCCAATCGGTTTAATAACACTTTGTGCTTCCAAATATAATATTTTAGGTTTGTCATCTTCCATTTTTCTAACCAGCTTCATGGAAAACACATCATTAACTCTCTGGTAATGCTCCTTGTATCAATGGATAGTGATTTGGGGTAAATGAGCATATATTAAACTGTCTCCTACTTCTCTACCCAAAGTACCAATCCTTTTCAACCCTTGCTTATTTTCCCTTAAGGCATATGAATAAATCACATATGATGACATATAAAAACATGTAGACTTTGGAAATGCTTTTATCTAATCATGTAGTCTATCACTAATAAATTTTCCCCAATGCATTAGCAAAGGTCCCTCCATCAATTTGGATATAATTACAAACATCCATGAGTCAAATTTACTAGCATCTTGCAATTCGGCTATCTTGCTTAGCATAGTTATGATATATTGAACATCTAGGTTGAACATAGACCTTAGAATTGGCTTTGTCTACTTTGTTATCTTCTCCTAGAACCAATGTGTGTTCATAATTTCTCTGTTGTGTTCTTTGACACTTAGGTAGGTTTTGGATTTCTTCTTCATAACAATATGGTACATCTGAGTAAACATAAGAAGCCCAAATTTATATATATAATTCCTTTCTCAGAGAGATATGCATAAGTTCTCCCTCCTTCTCAATGACTCTTTTGTCTGGCTCATAGTGGTTTAAACATTCCATAACTAATTCAAGGGCCTCCATTGCTAGTTGAAACCCTCCTTCTAAAAGTAACCCACTTGCAATAACATTCCATGTACACTGAGAAGCATTTCCTTACTGTGCTTGTGTGAGGAATTCGGCATCAGAAGACCATCCCATATGAGTATCATTAGCTATCCCACCAATTGGTATAGCTTGTGAAATGCAGTATTTGAATTCATCTTCTAGTTTTGCTTTTGAAGTACTCATTTTTGTCAGTGTATTCTACATTTTCAAATATGTGCCTTGTGTGCGAGTTAGGGTTAAATTTAACCAGTTACTTTAACAATTCATAAATTTTTTAATTCACCTTCTAGTTAAATTCAAATAAAAATAATCAACATTTCATTTTTCAAAGGGAAATACCATTTTCTCAAGATTTTTATGCGCAAAAATAATTAACAAAAATTCTGAAGTTTGGGACATACCTTGTTACAATATTTTCATAATGCAACTTTGAAACCCTTGATAGTTGTGCTCTTAGTTTCTCAAAATTTATCTTTCCTTGTGCACTACAATATTAGTTTTGTTCGTTCAATGTCCTTTGCAAGTTTGCAGCATGAGGTGTAGTAGAGTATTGTAAAAGCAATTGCATGCTCGAGGTTATACCAAGTACATGTGTGTAGTTCACCACCTTCATCAATTACTTATTACAATGCATTGAATTCTTTAATAAAGGTGCAATCATGGTGAATTAGGGTTCAAATTATGAACACCTAGGTTTCTACACAGGCTCACTACTAGAGGAAAAGATGATGCGTACAGCTTATATGGTACTTTTGTGTCACTTTGATTTTTGTGAGGCAGAAGCCTTTAAGATTAGTGATCATTTGTGATCACTGGGATTGAAAACCTCCAATAACAAACCTTGGAAAGATTACAGGGAATTGAGACACTTACCTCCAAGCTTTAAAGAAAATCGAGAGCAAAGAGAGGAACCAAGAACTGGGTTCAAGAGAGATCAAAAGTGATTCAAACATTTCATAACAGAACCTCCAGTTTCTGATCTATGGCTAAAAAAGCAACCATCAAACTAATCGATGTAGGAAAATGTGACCACCGGGATTGACAACCTCCGGGTGACAACTTACCAAGCGGGACTAAGACCAATCAAAGATACACCATTCTTGATGCAACTGCAACAAGTCTGGGATTCCAGTTTCCAATAAATTGATAAAACTTTGTGAAAAGATAGGGACACCAAATCCAAGAAAGAACAAGGACCTAAGCAAAGACGAAGCAAATTGAAAATGAAACTTGCAATTTTACCAACCCCCAGAACGACACCAAAGGAAGTGAAAGTGAGAGGAAAGAAAAGAAAAGAAAAAGAAAAAGGGGGTCCACATTTTTCCAAAGGGTAAAAATGGGGCGTGTTGTGAGACCACACAACACTAAGCAAGATTTTACAGAAATTAAGAGGGTCATTGCAGATACACCTATGCTAGTTAGCCCTAATTACTCCAAGCCATTTTATATATAATTGTTTGCTTCGAACGACTCGTGTGCTAGCATGCTAACACAAAAGGATGACAAAGGGAGTGAGCATCCCATTGCCTTTATGAGTTCCCTACTAAAGGATGTTGAACTAAGCTACCATAATGTTGAGAAATAGGCATATGATTTAGTCCTGGAGTCAAAAAGTTTAGGCACTAAATTTTGAGGAACAAGGTGTTCGCCATTGTACTAAACACAACTATTAAAATATTACTAATGCAAAATGAGCCAAATGGGTTACGCTATTGTAAGAGTATGACATGGGGATTCAACCAATGAAGCTAGTTCGAGGATAGGCTCTTACATGCATCATGGAAGAAGTATAACCAAAACTCACCATTCAACAGTACCATTTGGAGGATGTTTCTCCGGATGAATGGTATGATGACATTATGTACTACCTGCTAAATAATAAATTCCCACCATGTTTGCAAAGAGTCCAAAAGCAAGCTCTGAGGCTAAAAAGTACCAGTTATATGTTGAAGGGAACCATCTTGTATAAGAAGAATCATGAAGGGATTTACCTCAGATGCCTAGGGAAAGCAGAAGTAGCTGAAGTGTTGAAGGAATTCCATGACAAATTTGGAATGGGACATGGATCAGGCTCTTCGATAGCTCATCAGATTCTGTGAGCTGGATATTTTTTTTCAACATTGTTCAAAGATGCTCATGACCATGTTAGATCCTACCATGTATGCCAGACTGCTACCACCAGGGAGAGGTATGTTGCTATCCCACTACAACCAGTTATTGAGGTAAGACCATTTGCTCAGTGGTGAATCGACTTTATTGGTCTAGTAAACCCACCATCCTCTATGGGTCATAGGTACATTCTAACCACAACTAATTACTGTACTGGATGGTTATAGGCAATCTCCTATAGAAAATGTACAACTGAGGTAGTTATTAATTTTTTGGAAAGTTTCATTATCAACTATTTTGGGTGCCCTTTTGTGTTAGTGTGTGATAACGGTTCTACCTTTGCCTCCCTTAAGTTTGTGGCTTGGGCCTTTGATTTTGGGATTGTGCTCAAATTTTCATCAAACTACTATCCCCATGGTAATGGATTAACTAAATCCACCAACAAGAAATAGTTAACTGTCATATGAAAATTGTTAGACAAAAACCCAAAAGATTGGCAGCCTTAGGAACTTCCTCATGTTGCCTCATCTATAGCTTAGAACCTATTTTACCAATTCACTTTAAGATTCCCATGCTACAATTTATCAATAATTATTATGAGGAGGGAGAACATATTAAAGCCCATTTAGTTGAGCTCCTCCATTTAGAGGAAAAACGTGATGAAGCCATAGAAAATTTTGCTAAACATCAGGGCATAGTCAAGAGATGGTTCAATCACAGAGCCAAAGTCAAGGCCTTTAGAATTTTTGATTAAGTGTTATGCTAGGACAAGGCCCATGAGAAGAAAGGGGCCCATGAAAAATTCAATAAGCTTTGACTTGGCCCCTTTCAAAATTTTGAAATCCTAGGAGATAATGTCTTTCATATAAAAACACTTACTAGAGAAGATGTCCCATTTTCAGTCAATGGGAAATACCTAAAGCACTATTTCCTTGCCTGAGTTGTTCAAGCTCACCCTTATACATAGTTAGAGTAGGTCTTTTTCTTTCTATTTTGATTTGCTTCATTTTCGCTTGTTTTTCCAGCCATTGTTTTTGTTGAGGGTGAGTCTTGATGCAATGGCTATGCTTGGCCTCCTCAAAGGGGCCCACTTTTCTACACGTTCCCTTTTTTTCCACGAATAAGTATTCATGAGTTACCAAAACTTTATGTTCACCTCTATGAATCAAGTCTCTTCACTTGAACTCTAGCTTGAGCTAAAATAGAACCCTTGTTTGAATCCTTTCACGCTTATCTTAGAATTCACACAACACACATTTTAACACTGTTAACAAACTATATGACAGTTATTATGAAGCCTTGGCAAGTGAATTTTTTTAAATCTACTCCAATGACCATTGTGATTTCTAGACCCCACTATAAGATTTGTTGCTTAAATGGTTGAGAAAAAGAGTATCAAAAGAAAGTGTGAAGGAAAGAGAAGAGATATCTAAGAGAAAATAAATATTGAAAAATAGGCAACTGCGTGGGTGTGTGGAAAAATTTACTGGGGCTATGGATGCCTGGCTGGCAATAGAGCAATTTTCATGGGGATTTCAACGAAAACTTCATCTAGGCTATGGATGCCTGACTAGCAATGAAGCAATGTCTAGGTTACTTTTGGAGTTATATTACTTACGTATCTTATCTCAGTTGACTAGTCACTATCCCCTATGGTTTTTGAGGTAGGGAAATGAACTCGCTGCACACACACTTCTGAGGTCTTTTGTGACCCAATTCAATCAAGGATTTGTTTCTCCTTTGAGCCTCAAGTTTGTTTGATGATGCCTACTTTTGGTCTACGAGACTTGAGATTTTGGGTTCTAGACAAATCCTTGTCCTTGGAATGCTTGGGAGCGTTCTCCTAGCAGGAGTTTCCATTTGTTGTGCGTATTGCACACATGCCTCATTCAGACCAGGGACCCCTCTTTTCATTTTTTCCTTCGTTGAGTCAGTTCGCCTTTGCCTCAATTATTGTGCTCCTATTTTTGACCTTAGGTTGGTCATGTGCCTTAAATTTTCCAAATCCATCTTGGCCAAACTCATTCACCCAAGTTTCGAGAGGTTTTGGGATTTTGTAGAAATTGACTTGCAGGTTTTCATCCTTCAAAGGCTGCCCCATCCTTCACTGCCTATGAATCCCTTATTGTGGGTTTCCTTTTGTGGGATTCCAGTTCTGCCTTTTCATTCCTAGTGGTGTTCTTCTCACATCCACCCGCAGCGGAATTTTCACATGCGGCTTCCGCACGACCTATAACTCAATGTCCTCTGTGGGTTGGTTTTCTACATTCTTACCAACCACACACCCCTACTGTACCTATAATTAATACTAGTATTAATGGTAGGTTTCCCTATAAATATAGCCCTCCCCAGCTATCATTTTCATCTAGAGTTTTCAAAATTTGAGAGAGAAAACAACATCCATGTGCACGCAAAAGATTTGAAGACTCTGACTATAGCTATTTCCTCCATATGTGCGAGCGAGGTATGTATTCAATCTTTCATCCTTCATCAGCTCAGTGTTGTTTTATTTTCTTTGAGTTACCAGTTAGGATTTAAAATTGCAAGAGATTTATAGATTCAAGCTTGTATAGTGATCGCAAGCCCTAGGGCATGAATCTCTAGTTGTCACACTAGTGTGAGTCATTCTTAAGGGAATACCATCCTTCAAGTGTCATCTAAATGGAAAAACAACAAGTGACCCCACTTCGCCATCGAGTTCCAAAATTGTTGAAAGTGTCCAACACACATTTGGGGGCTTTGTAGAATCTTGTATGTGGGAGTTCATTTCACCCAGGCTATCCCCTAATAGCTAGCCTATTGCAGCTACCCACTTTGTGCATCCCACCTTGGCCACCACTATTAAATTACTCAAATGATCACTCACAAAAAATGATCAGGTTAACAAAACCTTGTTGAAACATCACTAAAAAATTTGGTGTGCAGGTTGCCACTCTCTCACCGTCGTCTCCAACGGCTAAGACTTAACAACCTTCCACCATGTGGTTCCCGCCCTACTGATTTCCATTATCTCAAAAAAATGAAAAATCTACTCTTGTGATTTACCATTGTGGGCTACTTTATGTGGAGCTCCACCTCACCAGTTTCGTTCCTAATGGCCAATCAAACACGGTGCCCCACCTTACAAATCCTGCACATGGTCTTCCCTCAAATGCCCGAACCCTATCATTATTGTTGTAAATATGAACTTTGATGAATCTCTTGATGCACTTGTAAAGTGAAGGTTAGGTCAACATCTCTTTGCGGGTCCACTCTCACAGGCCACTGTTGGCAGAAGTCTACCGCACTCTTGTCATTGTCTATGGAAAAATCATGACGACCTCCCACTATGCAGATCTCACCCCTAGCATTGCCATCGACATAGTGAACGAATGATCAGAAGGTTGGCCAAGGGCTCAACCCTTTGCGGGTCCATCCATGTGGATCATCATTTGCGGACCACTGCCTACTTCAATTCACTATCTAGTGGGAAGACACGAACGGAAACTCACCTCCTAGCTTTCACATGCTCCATCTCCACAATGAGAAAAAATGATGACATTTCCAAGCGATGCCTCGAGACATTATTTCCCCATATGCTAAAAAAACTTTAAGTGAAGTTGATAGAGTAACAAAACCTTGTGGGCCCTGCCATACGGAACTCCACTTGTGGAATGCCTCCTTCTTTTAGTTGTCTCCTAATAGCAAAACTCAAATAGTGACTCACCTTGCAACTTCTGCATCATAGATACTCGCATGAGATTTGAAGGCTAATCTAGTGAAGGAAAGTAACTCCAAATTCTTCAATCATAAATTTGCACACACTTGTGGAAGTCCATATTCCTTGTGTCATTCCTCACAACCTTCATCTCAATGGATTCCATAGGGCGGACACCCACACCTCCAGACCAACATTCCTGTAAATTCCACAAATGATCTTAAAATAACATACTGTAATGAATGTAATTATCTTTTAAAGATATATGAATGCGTCTAATGACACTTTGGTATGTTTTAACTAACGATATGTGCTCTATATTTTTCAAAACACTTACTGCATGTTTTGTGTACAATATTTATGGAACCAGTAGAGAGGCCAGTGGAGAAAACCAAAAAAGGAAGAAGCTCACAAAGACTCCAAGAGGGAAAGAGTAGAAGATGCAAATGAGGTACAAGTTCCACGGGGTCGAGTGTACCTCAAAGATCACCTCCTATTGGAATAAGGTCACTGATACAAATTTTAGGACATGTCAACATTGACGAGTTTAGGCAAAGGGTTATGGTTAACCCTAAAATAGAGGAATCCCTGAGAATTAAAAGGAGTCGAATTATGAAGGAAATATGCTTTCATCTTGCCCTAGTTGCTCTAGAATTGGTCTTTACTTGTTGTGAGTGTTAACCGACCAAAAATATAGTCACCAGAGATGGAAGAGTACTGGAGGACCTGACTCTAATGTCTATTGGAAAGAAATTTCACATTCCTTTATTTGAAAAAATGGAGGAAGTTCAAAATGAATACACTCAAAAGATCCAAGAGGCAAACCCCACGGGATGCAAAAGAACCATCAATCAAACGTGGTTACTTGAAAAGAGGGGTAGTGCTAACAAGGTGCCCTACACATTATACAAGAGTGATTTTTTAGAAGAAACTAATGATTTCATAACTCTCCTAAGTAGAGTAATGGGCCTTCCCACTTCCTCGCTCTTCGAGGAGTGGATGTTCTATTTTGTTGAAGAGATTTTGAGAGGAGAGGCCAAGTTTCATTGGGCCAAGATTATAAGCAAGAATCTACATAATCAATTTGTTGCAATAAAGAAAACCTCGGAGCTCTACATGACTTCTTATCTATTATACCTCCTAGCTTTGAATAAAAGATTAGACTATGTTGGGACATTGGGAACTAAGAAGGGGTAGAATCGAGTATATGATTGTTACCCTTAGCTCCAGTATAGAAAATTAAAAAAGGATTATATGAGGGTTAATGATGCTTTCATCAAGCACATCATTCAGACCCTAGCAGGAGATTACCACAAAAGAATGTCACATAGTTCTAAGGCAATGATAAAGGGTTTTGGGTATTGGTTCGTCCAGTTCCCCAAGTTCACATATATCAGAGAAGGATTCTTGGGGTTCCCATTTAGGCTTCCCTGCTACCCCAATGATAGAATCATCTTGTTGGAGCTTACTCGATAGTTTTAGATTGCCCACACTCTATTGCGCAACTAGCATCGTTTCGGGGTTCCATACCCCATAACCTTTGAACAAGGTATGTACTCTTGCCCTGCTACCCCCTACATGGAGTACTCCAAAAAGGAACTTGCAGAGTACAATTTTGAGCTGCACATAGAGAGAGGCGGCTTGGAACCTCTCAGGAAATTGAAGAAAAAAGTTGGAAAATAGTATGCCCACCAGCTAAATATTGAAGACTTATGGGAAAATTGTGACAATGATTGCGAGGTCTGGAGATGACATTACATGGGGATGACTACAAAATTCATAAAGGCCATCAATCTATACCTAATTCCAGATTAGGTTGTTGAGGATGAAAACATCCTTGATGAAAAATATAATGCTCTCATCAATGTGCCATTTCCCATCATCGACTGGGTTGAGCTAGAGGTCATTGACCTAAATATTGTCACCCGTCCAATAGAGCAGAGAACTAGGGAATGGTTGGATGACCAAATAGCCCAGATATAGGAACAAGGTATAGAGGTAACCTATGGGGAACTTGAAGATGAAATAGAGAGTGAAATAGATAGTGGCACCACTATAGGATCTTCAAGTGAGGCTCCCAAGTCTCTACCTGTTACTAGATCTAGGAAGAGAAAAGATACATTTGAGTGGAAACTAAAGAAAAATGTATATGCTCAAAAGTGAACTCAAGGGCTGAGAATACCAAAGAAGCCAAAGAGAACATGAACCTTTGTTCCTGACATGGTGTCCATTTAAGAGGAGGGGTCTCTACCCCAAGAAGAAGGAAAATTCAAACAACCACGTTCACCACCACCACCAGACTTTGCACTGCCTTCCACTATAACCACTGCACCATCCTCTTCCACCCCTCAATCATTGCCTGTCTCATCTTTTCTTGATGTGTACATCTGTGTCCACCTCACTTTCACTTCCCAAACTGCTCCTATGGTTGTACTTGATTCTTCTTCCTCCACTACTTCCCTACTAACATCTTCCTCACTCCCTCCTCCATTACCAATTGTGTCTACTCTTCCACCTTCTCTACCAACAACTTCCATGGCACCCCTTACCTTACTGAACACCTTTGCCTCATATCTGCAAAATGTGCCATCTAAGCTCTTTGAGGTAATCCTAAATGCTCAAGTTAAAATGCTAATGGCCTAGATTGTAGTTGCCTTGCCTCTCCCTCCACCTCCTACTGAGCCACCCAAGATGGAGGCTACTATACAAATTTTTGAAGAAATGGAGAGGCTAAGCGCGAAACAGTCCAAAGAAGCAATAATGGATAACATAAATGAAGTACCCTTTGATGAAGAAGGTAAAAAATGCCTGAGGGTGGGGATGCAAGAAAACTTGACACTTACTATGAGGTTGAGACTTCAGACCAAGAGCTCGAAGGGGAGCAGCCCGAAGAACACAAGTACAAAAAATAAATCCCAGAGGAACATTGTTTCAAAGATGGGAAAGGAGATACATGAATTGATGAGGAGAATATTGATGAGCCTCAAGGAGCTAGCCAAGATGAGGGCCTACAACGTGAAGAAGCTCCTCCAGAAGGAGAGAAAGAGAAAGGTAAAGGAGAAGAAGAGAACATAGAAGGAAAAGATGTCAAGCCCAATAAAGGTGTTGAAATTAAGCTTGAAGAAGCTAAAGGGGCAGCACAAGAAGAAGATATTGCCAAGAAGAATGTAGAATCTATTGGGCTTGACAGGGGAAAGTCCATGCTGCAAGAGGAGTAGAAAAAAGAAGAAGAAAATATTTAAGATTCTCTTGGGAATGAGGAGAATGAGCCTTCAAAGGAACAAGAGAAAAGAGAGAATAATGAATCCCCATATCATCAAATAGAAGTCCCCTCATGGCTAGAGTAGCAGCTAAAAAGAAAGGCTCTCGTGCTTGCAGACCCCAAGGCCCACCTAGAAGTAATACTGGCATGCACGCAAGTAAAGACCAGGAAAGAGAAGAAACCAAATATCAGGTCACACATCACTATAGATGCTTCAAGGTCCAGAATATTGCAAGTAGCTAATCCTGTCATAGGAAAGGATGCAGATGCTCTTCAGGGAAAAGATTATCAAGTGATGACCATCAACCTGGGCCCAATGTCTCAAGCTTAGAAGATTGATGAGTTTCAGGGGTTTGTATCCACCATTCTTCAATAGATGAACACAGATCAATCAACGAAGGAATAACTGAAAGCACAAATGGTAGAATTGACTGCCTATATTCAATAGTGGATGGCATCAGGAGAAGAAGCTCCAATAGAATCACCTACACCTACCTTGCTTTCCAAGAAAGAAGTAAATAAAATGGAGAAAATGAAGAATTGGACTAAGTCTACTTTTGACTAGTTTAAGAGGGTCATTGACTCAGGAGATAAGGGAATCCATTGTGCAACCAAGATGCATAATGAATATTGGGTCTTGCAGAAGGAAGTAGAGCAAGAGATGGAGATATGCAAAGAATTCCCTAAGCTCTATAGAATTACATACCCAAATTTGGAGAGCATTCTCAAGCTCTCCCAGGAAATCTAGGAAAATGAATTGGTGCTATCAAAAGGGGACCACTGGTTACCCGAAGAATGATTGTTGAATTCTAAATACAAAAAAGATTTTTTGGAAAGGGCCCTGCTAGAATTGGAGGCCAACCATGAGGAGATTATAGATCATCAGGTTGAATGCAATGAATTTCTGAAGTTGATGATAGGATATGAGATTCCCTCATTAGAGCTAGATTGAGGGGCTATCAAGCATGAGTTTCATAGAAGAATGGAGCAAGGAGTCGGCAACCTTGTTGGAAAACTTCATGGATTTTACCGAGCAATCCTTCTTGAATTCAGAACAAATGATGAGGGCTGAACCAAAATGCATAGAGCATCAAGATCAAATGGTGGAAGGACTCAAGAGAGTTTCCTTCTAGATCTCAAAATCCAATATTTCTGAAGGAAAGAAGTTGTTGACTACCATTGGCAAGTTCATTGAGTACACTACTTTGCAAAAGGAAGTTGGGAATCCCATAATAGATGAAGAGCATTTGTTAAAGTAGCTAAAAAGCCAAAATTAGGTAGAGGACAAAATAGAAGACAAGACAAAATAGGGAAAAGATAAAACAGTCTATTTTTATATTGCAAATTTTGTACTTCTATTGGGTGATGTGAAAACCCTAAACTAGAATGAATCTAATCCATTCATTGTAAAACAATCTTGACCATTCATTCTGATTTTTGAAAACTATAAATAGGGGCATCCTCTCATTTTCAAAGAGAGAGATGAGTTGTTGTGTAAAGGAATTTTGCTGCAATATATGAGAAAAGAATTTGAGTTTGATGGTTTCTTATGCATTGTTCATTATGTGTGCATGATTTAGCCTCCAAAATTTTGTTTCAGCATTGTTCATTCATGTTTAAGTTTATTTTTTATTAGTAGTTCTTGTTCAACTTTAATGGTGGATGTATGCTATGGTGTTTGATGCACTTCTAAATCATACTTTTTGTAATTTGTTGATGAAAATCTGTTGTATAAAGTTAGTCTGATCTATTTCATACGTTGCACTTAAGTTCAATTGTATGTTAATGCTAAATAGGTGAATGCACAATCTAAAAATTTGTAAAGAACCTTAGAATATTTCAATGGTTTTGTGACATTGTAGGTTGTCCTTGGTTAAGAAAAACTTGGTTTGGGAGTTTGTCCACTACAACATTAGCCATTATTACTGTTCATCATAGTTTCAAACTTAGGAAAACCTTTAAACTCTTTAACCTTTTGAATTTTCTTTTAAATATGAGTTAAACATACAATCCCAACATCACAGTAAATCCAAATCTAATGGTTGAAACAAGTTTCAAACTACTATGTTAAAGTTGATGTCATGGTTCATCCATTTCCAGAATTCTAAAACTTTGTTGAAGATCCAAAATTTCAAAGCTTTGTGAACCATAAAGGACCTTTGTGATTATCGAAAAATCACATAAAACAACTAAGTTGTTTTTGCAAAGTCATGACTTGACACCCAAGAGACCTTGGGGTGATTGTCTGAAACTTAGTTGTAGATTTTCACCTTTCAAGAGAGACATTACACTTATGTTTTTTCTATATTGAGAAGTGTAAAAAAACCCCTCAATAGTTATCGATCAATCTATTGCATCCCCCACTGTCCCGCTAGTACTAACAAATGGGCCCACACGATCTTTGTGGGATGGCAGGCATGTGCTACGTGTCTTAATCACTTATTGCCCAACTGCTTCGATTCACAACAATAATGTGAAGTGATGATGTCATGTAATGTAGGTCCCACCAAGGTTCTATCTGTCATCAACGTGCATTGTTTGATCAACTTCATTTGATCTACACTATTCCCTGTTTCCATAGAAGATATGAACAGGTCCCACCACATGTGCCACAGGCTAGCAGGCACCATTGGATCATCCACTTCAGCTTGATCACCATTGTTGATCAACCTCGTTTTGCCACCTGTTCATGATGAAATCATGTCTTATCTACTTCATCTGATGTGGCCGTAGGTCCCACTATCCTAATCACCAAATATAATTCATCCACTGTGGATTACTTACCACCAATTCCTGCTTCCCCGTGGGATTTATTTGGGACCCATCACTGACACAATAGGTGAGTGGAAGACTGTGAGATCTTGTAATCTCAACCAACACCATTGATTTCTCCAAAAGTAAATATTCGCATGACTTAGGAAATACTTAAATGCCACAAATATCTGCTCAGAAGTCAATAATTGCTAAGTGAAGGGGCCGGTTCCCCACACGACGTAATAGGCTTAAGTTATCACTTAAGCTACCTACAACCGTAAAACACAGGACACCATCAAATTAGAAACTTTGTTCTGATGCCATGACTGTGTACACCTAGGGTTTAACTAGTAAACCCTAATTATGGTTGAAAGCATTAGTAATCCTTTTTGGAGCACAACCTTCAACCTCTGGCTCTACAAAACACATCTCTGAGTTGCTCTCATAAAACCCATGTCAAAACTGAGTTCAATTTTTTTCCTTAGAGTGCTGAGGCAATTTAGCAATATTTGCAGCCTTCACTCCATCTATCGGGTTCATAATACACTATCTTCCTTTGACATCAATGCAAGCTCACTTTTATGTAGGATCATTTCCATCTCACACCTAATGCCCTTTTTGACATCAATGAAAACAATGTGCCAACAATCTCCCCCTTTGTCATTGATGGCAAAACTAAGTGCTCATACCAATGGGATGAAATGGTCTGATACCAATTGAAATCAATTGAGACCTGTATCATTTTGAGCTCTGTACCAATTTGACACACTAGGCAATACTCACATTTTATATGCACATTGCTACCATGCTCATCTTGCTCAATTAAACATTTGATCATAATTCTCCCCCTTTGACATCAATGGAAAAGGGAAGACTCCCCCTAACACATTACTCCCCCTTTAACAAGCAGTTCAGAGAAAAAGTTGGAATCATGATTATGCAACCATCAAGTCATTAGAAACTTGGAAAACCATTAATACTTGACTTGATGTGTCCTAACTATTTCCAGGGATGAATGAAATATGGATGAAACCCCCCCTATACTTATGCCCCATCACGAGTGACTAGTGATATGATGTGGGAGCAATAACCCCCAATTTTTTCCTCAGATATTCAAATTGTTGCTTGGGAAGTGGCTTGGTAAAAATTTCAGCTACTTGTTCTCTTGTGGGAACATATTCCATGCCAACTTCCTTATTTGCAACCTTCTCTCTTATGAAGTGATACTCAATGGATATGTGCTTTGTTCTAGAGCACATCATTGGACTCTTTGACATGTTTATGGCACTTGAATTATCACAAAGAATTGAGATAGGTTCCTTGTACTCCACCTTGATATCTTTAAGAGTTTTCTTTATCCATAGGACTTGAGTACAACATGTTGCTATGGCCACATACTCTACTTCAAAAGTGGATAGAGTGACTGATTCTTGCTTCTTTCTCATCCAGGAAACTAACTTGTTTCCCAAGAAGAATGCTCCACCATTGGTGCTATTCCTATCATCTACACTTCCTGCCCAATCAACATCTATATATGTAGTTAAGATAAAGTCCTTGCTTTTGGAATACCATAGTCCATAGCCAACAATGCTCTTGATGTATCGAAAGATTATATTTACTTGATTGACATGTGACTCTCTAGGTATAGCCTAAAATATTTCCAATAAACATACTGCTTGCATAATATTTGGACTTGATGTAGTTAAATACAACAAGCTTCCAATCATTGACCTATACATTGTTTGATTTTCCTCAGGTGATTCATCTGATTTACTCAATTTACAACTAGTTATCATGGGGGTATTGATTAATCTACTATCTTCCATGCCAAATTTCTTAAGCATCTCATTAGCATACTTAGTTTGAGATATGAATATCCCATTATCAATTTCTACAATCTGCAAACCAAGAAAAATGACAATTCTCCTAACATTGACATTTCAAATTCATCTTGCATGTGTGTAGAAAATATTTTACACATTTTATCATTATTGCCACAAAAAATGATGTCATCCACATAGACAACAACTATAATCATGTGCTCACCTTTAGACTTAAAATACAGGTTACCATCTGCACATCCCTTTTTGAATCCTTGTTGCTGCAAGTACTAGTCTAATCTTGAATACCATGCTCTAGGTGCTTGTTTTAAACCATATAAGGCCTTTCTCAATCTACAAACATAATCATCATCCTCTGACAGCTGAAAACATTTTGGTTGTTCTATGTAAACTTCCTCCTCTAAATTTCAATTCAAGAATGTAGACTTGACATCCATCTGATATACTTTGAATCCTTTGTAGACTGAAAATGCAAGAAAAAATTTGATTTGCTTTTAGTCTTGCCATGGATGCAAATGTATCTTCAAAATCAATGTCTTCAACTTGTACATACCCCTTGCACACTAATATTTCCTTGTTTCTTATTACAGCTCCATCTTCATTCAATTTGTTTCTAAACACCCATTTGGTGCCAATCACATTTTTCCTTGGGGGCCTAGGGACCAATTCCCAGGTTTTATTCTTTTCAATCTGATTTAACTCTTCTTCCATAGCTTCTATCTAGCTTTCATTTGTATTGGCTTTAGAGAAACATTTTGGTTCAATTTGAGACAGGAGGGAAAAATTTACTTGTTCTTTGTTCTTTGCAAATCTCCTTATGGTCTAAACTCCTTCATTTTTATCCCCAATTATCTGATCTACTAGATGATATTTTTGAACATACTTTGTAGGAGCCTTCTCAACATCTACTTCCTTAGATTCTTCTTCATCATTTGCTACATTGTCTTCACAATTTGATTCATCATCAAAATTTTCTTGATAAGATTTGATGTGTTTTATACTTTCATCAATCTTTACATTTATTCTTTCCACAATCTTGTCTAGCCTTTTTTTATAGCATTTATATGCTTTACTTTGAGTGTAATATCCTAAAAATATTCCTTCGTCACTTCTTGATTGAAAATTTTCTAAGTTTTCATCTTCTTTTTTGATGTAGCACTTACTACTAAACACTTTAAAGTATTTCACAAATGTAGGTCTACCATATCACAGTTCATAAGCAGTACTATCGCTATGTAGTATGATTTTGACTCTATTTAGAATGTATACTATAGTATGTGTTTCTTCTCTCCAAAAAATGTTAGTTAATCTGGCCTCTTTTAGCATTGTTCTAGCCATATCCTACAACTCTATTCTTCATTTCTACCACTCCATTTTGTTGTGGAGTTCTTGGTGTTGAGTATTGTCTCTTGATTCGATTTGCTTCACAATATTCAACAAATTCATGAGATGTGAATTCTCCTCCTCTATCTGACCTTAAACATTTTATCTTGCTTCCTATCTCATTCTCAACCATCTTTCTGAATATTTTAAATCTCTCAAATGCTTGTGATTTGTTCCTCAAAAATGTTACCCATGTCATCCTTGTATAGTCATCAAGTAGTATCATAAAGTATCTTTCTCCTTTCGGTCCTCTTGTTCTTGTGGGTCCACATAAATTTGTGTGAACCAGCTGTAAAGGCTTAGAAGTTGAATATTCTTTGGTTGGAAAATTAGCCTTTGTTTTCTTTCCCTGATGACACTCTTTACACATGTCATTTATGTCTACCTCCTACAATGATTCAACAACTAGGCCTTTATAGTCATGATTCAGAGATTGGAAATCTGACCCAAATAGCCATTTCAATTATCATGAAGGTGCATTTAACTTGTCAACCTAGGGACATGAACTTGAAATGGGTCAGCACAGTATGTGCACTAGGAACCCAAAGTAGCCATTTTCATTCTATAGCTAAGAAAGACACAATGCTGAAAGTAAATTGCTTCGAAAGGAATAACATAAATGCTAACCATTAATCAACAATTACACCAAGCTGAAATGCATGACAAAAATGAAAATTTGAGCAACAAATAGGGCACTATGATGTTTTCTTTGGCTGTAGGAACAATCACATAATGGAATTCTAGTGGTTGCAGGAACAGTCAGTGCTAGATTTTTAACTAATTATTGAACAAGTAATACTAAAATAATACTAAACTGAAGGATGGATTACTCACTAAGTGGGCCCCCTTGGATAGGTATCCTCTAAAACTAATGAGAACTCAGATGCTCTAACTCAAAACTTTATTTTATTCATTGTAAATCATGAGTACAAAAGAGTAATGTATTTGGATTACTGAAAACTCAAGAATGCAATTACAATATCAAATCATGCAACTTTCAGAGAAGGAGCATCAGATCTTTATTTATACTATTAACTAAACAAGGCAGTCAACTCTATGAATTGGGAGGATGCCATTTAGGGAAAAAAGAGATAGTGGGGCAGTGGTTATGCATGGAATCTGGTCAAACATGCATGTCCAACCACAAATTTAGTGTTGCAATAACACGCACATTTGCTCAACATCAATAATGACCACTACAAGGAAGTTACGTTTCGTTTGCATGAGGAATATCCTGTCGTCAACCTCTTTTGACCTTTGAACGATTCCCTTGTTGGACATTATGGTGCATGCCCAGTTGGTAGTGTCTTCCTTAATTTAGCATCCTCAAATTAAATCTGCATGGCAATATTAGTAAGCACAATAATTGCATATCTGTAACCACCTTAAGAAACATTCATTAACCACATGCAAAATTAATATAGATAGTCCATTGAACATGCCACTATCATTAAAGGTTTGTAGAAATAAGATAAAGCCTAATGTCTATAGTTTGAGGAAAATATCATAAAAGTATCAACTCTTAATGTCAAAGTCCATGATAACTTCAGCAACTAAGTCACAAATTCTACCCAAAACTAGACCATAAACTAGAATCATCACTCCCCCCAACATAAGATCTTGTTGGTCCTCTAGTAGGGGAAGGGTTATTCTTTGCCTTGGTCAATGCTCTAAAATTTGCAACTGACAACTGTCCCAAATCAGAGTGTGTTGTGCGTGAATCAGGATCCCAATAGAATCCTCCCAATCTGTACAATCTACTCCATCTTTGTTTCTCTACAACAATATCATATTGGTAGAACCTGAAGTTCAGTGTAGGCCACATTAGGATGGGTGATTGAAAAGTCAAGGGATGCTAGAATCAACCCTTTTTCCTACCAATGTGAATATATTTGTCAATCCTTTTAAGAGTTGCTTCATAGTTCTGGATGGAATGAGGCTCAGCCTGCTTGAGATCATTAGTTAAGCTGTTCCATCTTTGTGAGAGGTATCTCTTCATGGTTTCCTCTTTTGCTTTTTCCTTTGCCTCATATTCACTATAAACTACTTATATCCAAGGCATAATCCTATTACCATGGTTGGGTCTGAAAAGAATTCTATGCCATTCCTTAAAAAATATCCCCTAGATTCCTTGATTCAGCCCTAATGGGAAGAGGGATGTTAGACTCCAATTTCTTATAAGCCCCATGTTGTTGTCCCCAACTAATCTCATTTTGCACCCAAGACATAAATTCCCTTAATTGGAGATCCTCAACATACAACAACAAATTCCAATCATGGTCTTGAGTTACAACATAATTATGCAAATAAAACTCACACAACAAATTCTTCATTTCAGGGGAAGCAATTCGATAAGCATTGAAAATTTCAACAGGGGTCTGAATAGAAGGTTTCAAACCTAAGACAATTCTTGGTAGTCAAAAAAAGAGATATTTCTCCTTCAAATGCAGAGCATAGACCCTTGGAGGGGTCCTACATTCCAAAATCTATGGTACCAAGGCTGTCATATCATCCACCTTCTTCTTCAAGGTGGAAATTTCTACATCTTTATCTTCAATTTCCTCATCCCTCTTTTAAATTTCCTTCTTCAATCTGCGTTTTTCCTCCTTCCATTCATCTTCTCTTCTTTGCATCTCTTTCCATAAATGCATGGAAACCTTGTGCATTCAAAAATTAGGGGGGTTATGTATTCCTACCAACATCTTTTCTGACACTAATGCTAACTACAAGGATTCAAGTTGTCCCATCAATTCTGGCTGTAGGGGTACTAATTGTTCTCCCAATTCGGTTGTTGCTACAGAGACTCCTGCTCCTATTCTTGTTCCGGATTTTGCTATAGGATATTTTTCTACAAGACCTCTTGTTATAGGAAAGCTTGATTTTCCTCATACTCCTAATTTTTGACTTGTTTTGCAATATTGATAAGATTAGCCAATGTTATGTTTGTTGTTGTCTTAAATATATCTTCCTCCTCAACATTCTCCTTCCCTGTTGGAGCTTCTACGTCCTCCTATGATACTTCTCTATACTTAGGGATTTCCTATGGAGGCATACCAAATGATGGCCCGACCGGTCTTGCTTTCTTAGGAGGGCTCTCATATTTTTCTTTGGCTGCAGGATGAATAGTGTCAACCTTTCTCTTCTGAGAGCTTGGCACCTCTTTTTCTACTAACTACCTTTTGGCCTTTCCTTTTCTAATTTCTAATTACCTCTTTGGTGCCCTATTTTTCATTAGAATACCAAGTGGAACATCATCATCAGAGTCAGGGGAATAACTTTCTTTTTCTGAGTGCTTTGTCCTAGAAGAGCTAATTTCTATGGTTTCTTCTGCTGTAGGAGGGTTTACACTCAGGCCTGTGCTAGAGGTGGAAGCACCAAGAGTGGCTTTAGCCATGCTCAATCTCCTACTAGACCTATGAGGTTGAGGTAAAACCCTAGGTTGCAAGTGCTTAGGTCTAATTTGATCAATTTTTATGAATTCTTCCCATGTCATTCTAGATACATCATGCAGAGACTTCTCAACTAGCAATTTAATCAAACAATGGTGGGAAACAAAATTGTCCCTACCTTTTTGGTTCTCAGCCACCATGATTGAGAGAAGGTTGTATAACACATTTGACACATTCATCCTCCTTATGCGCCTCATATGATTTAAAAGCTTGAAGTGCATGGAATGTAAATTCAACTGGCGACCTTCACAGGTGATGTATTTTATGACATAAATAGCTATCTGCTTCCATGGCTCGTGCAAAGACATTCTCTTCGCACCTTGTTTATCTATGCTCAATGGAGGGTTGTTTGGCTCTGAAAATTCAGCCCTAGCCAATCTGGCATCTCTAGAAGCAGGGTAATTTTCACCATCAGTAGGTAACCCTGTGACTTCTACAATTCTTTCTTTAGTTTCTATGACCTCTAGCCCTTTCACCGTGGCCTTCCCTTCAGACAATGTCTAGGTGAACTCAAGTGCAATATCTTCATAAAAATCATCTAGCTTCAGGAAGTAGTCTATCCATCCATAGTTTCTAAATTCGACCAAGTATGGTGCATCCTATAGTAATACATCATGCACCATTGGTTCATTCTGAATTAACCCACCTCCCATTGTCTGCAATCAAACAAACACTCGGTGGTTTCCTTCCTGCAATTTCGTCTGAAAATCAAATTCACCTTCCTGCAATACTTGCTAACTTTCCAATGCCAATGTCGATTGGATTTTCCCTTTTCTAACTTACCTTTTGTTTGCAACGCAACTTGAGATATGACAGGTTCAATAATGACAAGGAAAGAGTATAAAGGAAAGCTATAATGAAGAGAAATGGTGGTAGTAGTTGGTGTCATTTCACACATGTGAGTCATCCTCTCACTCAGATTTCAAATCAACTCAATTTAAATTTTGCTGACGTATACCAATATGGATTGGCACGTGGGAAAAATATTCACATCTTTTTCCTTCCCCCCTAATCTAAATTTGGGCATGCATCCACACATGCGAAATGATGATTTGATAGGGTATGGAATATTGGCATGCTATGGTGAACGTCCATACTAACGTACACAAATTAAATGAATGCACTCAAAGACAATTAAGATATAGCAATTAATGTGCACATACCTGAATGTGTGGAGGATTTGTTGCAAATATCATGGAGAAAGTACCGTTCACCTTTTTAGGAAATAAGTTGAGCAATTAATGAAGATGAGGTGGAATGAGGTGGAGTGAAGTGATGGAAGATAGAGAAAGGTGGAAATGGATGGGTGGATGGGAGGATGGGTAAATAAATGGACTCTCGCGGAAGTGGAAGTCTTTATTATGACAAGTACGCACCTTAATTAGCCAGAAGGAGGGACACTAGGTCCACTTCCTTCAACTGTAGGAAGCTCAGGTGCTACATGTTGAGTGAATTACTACATGAACTCCTCCTTGGAAGTTGGATTGTGATATAGTCTGAGGCGATGACCATTGAAAAACAACTTAAATCTGATCGGGTCAATAGTAATGAGTTGTACAACACCATTAGGGAAGACTTCAACAACCTTATATGGTCCTAGCCACCTTGTCTGCAATTTTTCGTTCATTGTCCTGATATATTGAATCATAGAGTAGGGCCCAATCTCTTAGTTGGAATTTCTTGTCCTTGATGAATTTTTCATGCCACTTGATTCTCTGATTCTACACTACCTCTGTGTGATGCAAGGCTACTTTTCTCATCTCATTCAAAACATTTAGCTGCATGATTCTTTCTCTTTGTGCCTCAAAGATATCCATCCCCAAATCTACTACAGTCCTAAGAGTCTTGTGTTCAAATTCAATGGGCATCATGGTTGTCTTTCCATACAGCAACTCAAATGGAGTGAAGCCTGTAGTTGTTTTCTAGGTAGTTCTATAGGCCCAAACAACTTCTGGTAATCTTTTTTCCCAATCCTTTATGTGGATAGCTATTGTCTTGGTTAAAATAGCTTCAATTTCTCTGTTGGCCACCTCAACTTGGCCATTAGCGTGGGGGTGATAAGAAGTAGACTTTATGTGCCTTATGTTGTACTCATTGACTAGTGCTGCAATAAGGGTTGATGTGAATTGAGCCCCTTGATCAGTCACTATCTTTCTTGGAACTCCATATCTTGTGAAAATCTCCTCATAAAGAAATTATGCAAACTTGTTATCTCTTGCATGCTTCATGGCCTTAAATTCTACCCACTTTGTTACATAATCAGTGCATACCAAGATATAAGACTTACCATTTGATGGAGGGTTAGTGGGTCCTACAAAATCCAATCCCTACTTGTCAAAGGGAGTGATTAATACCTAAGGATAAAGTGGAATCTCATCGGATTTGGTTGGCCTTCCCATTCATTGGCATCTATCACATTTTCTTGTGTACCTTCTTGCATCCTTGTGGAGTGTTGGCCAATAATATCCCATGTTCAAAATATTCATTATTGTCCTCTTGGCAACAAAATGTCCTCCACATGGTTCATTGTGGCATGCATGAAAAATTTCATATGTCTCATCTTGTCTCGCACATCTCCTCATGACATGGTCTGGTCCAGTATAAAACAAACATCCAACAATCCAGGAGAAAGGAAAATATTTCTCAATGAGTGCCCTTCTCTCTTTTGTGGAGAAGTGAGGTGGAACTCTACCTGTGACTAGATAGTTAGCTATGTCAGCATACCAAGTTGTTTGTACATTAATGGAGAATAGATTCTCATCAGGAAAAGAGTCATATATGGCCTAATTATCTTCTAATGTAGTCAGTCTTGAAAGAAAATCTGCAATAAAATTGGCCTTCCTTAGCTTATCCACAATGGTTATATCAAACTCTTACATCAACAATAACCATCTTGCTAGTCTACCTATAATCAAAGGTTTATTCATGAGATACCTAATGGATGCATGATGAGTGTGCATAAAGATTTGGTAACTTGTTATGTAATGCCTGCATTTTTTCAAGGCATAAATCACTGCCAATATTTCTTTTTCTGTCATAATATAGTTGAATTCAACTCCTTGCAAATTTTTGCTGACAAAATAAATGGAATTTTCAATAGCTCCTTCTTTCTATCCTAAGACTACTCCTATGGAATAATATGATGCATCAGTATGGATGTGGAAAGGAAGCTCCCAATTAGGTCCTTTGAGTACAAGATCATGAGTCAAAGCTACCTTTAAGTCAAAAAATGCCTTGTCACAAGCTTTAGTCCACTAGAATTCAACATCTTTAGTGAGAAGAGTATACAATGGTGCTGCTACCTTGCTGAAATCCTTGATGAAACGCCTATAATATCCTACATGGCCCAAGAAACTCCTAACATCCTTTTGTTTTGCAGGTGGGAAAATTTATGATCACCTCAATCTTTGCAAGATCTACTTGAATTCCCTTGTGGGAGATGTAGTGGCCAAGAACTACACCTTCCTGCATCATCATGAAGCACTTTTCACTGTTTAAGGACAAGTTTTTGTCTTCACATCTCTATAGGACTCTCCTGATATTTTCCAATGCTTGATTAAAATCAACAACATAAGTGGTAAAGTCATCCATATAAATTTCCATGCAATCATGAGAAATGTCAGAAAATATGCTAATGACTGCCCTTTGAAAGGTTGTAGGTGCATTGCACAAGCCAAATGGGAGTACCGAGTAGGCATAGGTCCCCCATGGATAGGTAAATGTGGTCTTCTCCTGGTCCTCTAGTGCAATTTGGATCTATTTGTAGCCACTGAATCCGTCTAGAAAAGAAAAGTATGTTTTCTTGCAAGTGTGTCCAAAACTTTGTTGTGTAGTTTTCGCACACACGCCCCGCTGAAAGCAGGGACCCTCTTTCACTTCCATTCTTGGTGTTTTGGCCCTTTGATTTTGAGGATTTACCTTGTCTTGGCATGAGATTAAGCGTTTATCTTTCTTGCTTTGATGATCCCCTTTAGGGTATTCATTGAAGATCTTAAGTTTTAAGCTTATCTCGGGTTTTTCACTGCTGTCAGGAAAATCCGCTCCTGGCAGAATTCCCCGAATCCTCTCCAAGTCCAGTCCTATTTTCTTTATGCCATGACTCAGGGATTTCTGGTCTTTGCAGAATTCCGCGGTGGCTGGACTTTTCCGAATGTCCATTGTCTTGTCGGGTTCCCGGATTCTGGTTTTAGGTTGTCTTTTCGGCTGCATTTATGATCACTTGTACCATTTGTAAGGGATGCATTTAATCGATCTTTGGAGAACCTTATGCCATTATGCTTCATCATTTGTGTTTAATTGAGTTAAGGAGCTTAATCTTGAGGTGTTTGACTTGATTTGGAGCGTTGGGTTTGCATTGTTCGATTTGGTGGTGATTTCCTAGGCATTATTGTTGTTGTTCTTTGCTAAGCGCCACTAAACTGTCATTTGTTATTGCTAAAACTGATTTTCACTTCATCAAATGGTATGTACATGTTGCCTTTCTTTTGATTGATGAATGTGAGTGGTCCTTTGGCATTCTAGATTTACTTTGAATTCCTATATTCTTGAGTATTTCGTGGCTAGGGTTGCTTGATATTATTTGTTTTATGATTTCCCCAAGTGAGTTTCAAGCTCATTTTTTCATTTGCATAATGAGGTGGCTTGTTTGTGGGTTATAACGAGCCTTTGTGAAGCCTAGTGGTTGAGTTAACCTAAACCCCAAGCTTTGCTTGTGTTTTTAATGGCGGATTTTTAGGGTTTTATGCCTAGGGCATCGCCATTCCCTTTTGATTTGCTTTCAAGTGGGCCTCGAATTTAAGGATTATCTATGGGAGGTTCAAGTGAAACTAGTTCCATGACCAAGGTCCTCAAATTTGTGATCATTCGATCAATTTGAGTGGAGTCGTGAGAAAATGATGGTTTTTGGTGTTTTAGGCTCTTCGCGGAATTCTTCTTCTGCCAGAATTCCCCAACATTTCGTTTTCTCCTTGTTTTCCCAGAATTCTTCTTTCGTGGAATTATGTCCCAAGTGGAATTCTCTAAAACTTTGTTGAAAATGAAGGATTATGGGATAAGCATAGTTTATTGACGAATAATTATGCATTCTATGATTAATGTTAGCTATTTTAAGATGTTTCATATTGTTTCTTGGTTAACTATAATCGATTAAGTGACTAATGGGTGTCTTTCATGATTATGCCGCTAGAATCCACATGGTTAGGAATTCTCCGAAATTCCTCTCTAGCCTAGATTTTGCAGAGCAACTAAATACCCAGACTTTAAAGATGATCAATTTTTATGAGAATTAATGACACCTTGCTTATCTGGGACTCATTTTGATAATGATTATGTTGTTTATGATTGATTTAACTTGGCTTTCATGTGATCTTTGCTATGGTTTCTTTATTAAGTGCAGGCTGAGTCAAGCAAGGCAGTGACAAGTGGAACTAGGAGTAAAGTTATGGATCCGAGTACAGAGGGGTCTTACGTTTCTGAAGCAGAAAGGATCAAGATGGACCTCAAGAGTAAGATCCTAGAGAGCAAGATTACTTCCATCTAGTCAGAAGTGACTAATACAAATGTTGGACTATGGGACTATGAAGAGTTCAAGGCTAGAATGGTAGCGCAAAACCTTCCTTTGCTGGATAGAAGGACTTTGGAATCAAGATTGGCACATGTAGCCGGATTCCCTTCTACAGTGCAATGTTATGAGTTAGTTCTCGAATGTGCTAGGCACTATGATAGAGGAACACAAAGGATAGTTGGTCCCCAAGGGAGAATTGTGGTAAATTTAAACCCTGTGTCTATAGCGCAGACCTTTGACATGCCTGACATGTCTCATGTAGTGGCTTTTAATATAGACATGGAAAGAAAGTTCTATGAGGAGGATACCATCAAAGCCCAACAGGTTATCAATTCCTGGTTGGAGAAGCCTAAGTCTCACTATTCTAAGCTGCCCAAACAACTATTCAAAGCAAATTTCAAGAAGGAATATTATGATCTCATCACTCTTCTTATCAAGGTGGTAGGGTTAAAGAGTGCCGGTGTGTTTGAGGGCTGGATGTTCTAGGTCATTGTGAGGATGGAGCAGCAGAATACTAATTATCATTGGGCAGGTATTATAAGTGTTGTGATTCATGAGCAACTGTGTAATGTCCTACAAACCAAGACCTTCACAATGACTTCCTACTTGGTCTATGCGCTTGCAAGATTCCATGCATATAAGGGGCTAAGTACCAAAGGAATCTTCAGGCAGGATGTGATCTACGAGGTTTATCCACAGTCACACCTTGGTAATTCGAGCTATAGAAGGGTGAATGATGCATTCACCATGTACATCACTAGGTTACTCCAAGGTGTGAAGCATGTGAGGATTTCTAATCAGGCCAAGGAGCTAATCAAGAGATATGGGGCTTGGTTCATACAATTTCCCACCTTCTCATACATTAGGATTGATGGCTTCCAAAGGGCTCCATATCGACTTCCAAGGTATCCCATTGATCATATCATACTTTTGGAGGTCACAATAAAAATATGTGACTTTAATTCCATCGTAAAGAAAGATAAACATAAGACTGGATTTGGTGGGGACTTCCCTTTGAGGATAGGAACTAGTGAGGCATGTCTTATTCATTCAGCTAGTGCTTTAGAGGAGGAGATGAGCACTCTTGGGTTATCCTTCCATTCCAAGAGGCCCAGGTTTGACAGAACTGGCGAAGCACAAAATAAAGCCAGTAGAGAGTATAGCCACAAGGATGATTTGGAAGACTATTGGGCTAACTGCAATGATGAGTATGAGGTTAGAAAGAAGAAGTTTTTTTGGCTACTAGTAGATTCAATATGATTATATAATGTGAAGGTCGTTGAAGATGATGGAGATTTAATTTAGGGCCATGCTTATGAGGTAGTAAAGGAAAAACCAATTGGTGAAATAGATTGGCTAGAAGAAGAAAAAACAGAGTTAGAGCAATTAATGAATCCAGTCATTAAGTATACAAAGTTGTGGTTGAAGCATAAGATATGGGAATTGGAGAATGAAGGTGTGCAATGCACCTATGATCTGATGGGAGACTTAGAGTCTCATTCTACTTCCGAGGAGTCAGCTGAGCAGGATCCCAAGGGTAAGGGCAAGGTGAGCTCTCCTTTTAAAATCAAGATTAAAGATGTTCAAGTAGAGGAGGCTCAGGAAACAGAGAAACAAGGGAAACCTATTGCCAAGAAAAGGGGGCACACTTCAAAGGCTAAGAAGCCAGGGAAAGATGAAGCTAAAAAGCCAAATCCTGAGGTTAGTGCTTTTGTGCCCAAGAGAAGGAGAATTTTAAGGTTGTCACATAAGGAAAAGGTAAGCTCCAAGGCTAGAGAAGAAGTTAACCCACCTGTGGTAAATGTAGAAAGCTCAAGAGAAAGGACATAAGTATATACAAGGAAATCAAGAACTCCTCCTAAGGACAGTGTGCCAAAGAAGGATTCTCCTTCGGTTACTCCTCATGCAGAACAACAGGATGATATCCCTTCTTCTCATGAAGCTCACGAGGAACCAGGTGAATCCAAGGAAGCTGAGAATCACCCAGATACAGAAGGAGAAGAATTTCAAGAGGGAGAGCTCTTTAGTGATGAGGCAGAAATGGAGAGGGTATTGCAGTCTCCCTTAGTTACCTACGAGGACTTACCTATTAGGAGTGAAGAGAATCAACCTTCTCAGAGAGAAGAAGTACCAGTTAGGACTCCATCACCTGTGCATAGAGAAGGGCATACTGGAGAAAAGGAAGACCAGGCCGAGGAGATTCTTGAGAAACAAAATTTGAATGAGGATGCACCTAGGGATCAATCAGATGAGGTTGGGCAGAGTAAAATGCAGACATAATTCACTGTTCCAGGTTGGATAGATAAGGAGTTAAAGAGAAAATAGATAATTGTGGATGAAACCCCTCCCAATTGGGATGAGCTATTGGTGAACATAGGAAAGGGTAAAGGAAAGAAGAAGGCCAAGGTCATTTCCAAGATTGAAAGAGACGAAACAAATAACCAGGTGATCCACATTGCTACTCCAGCCCCTGATAAGAACATGGATGATGTAACTAGGAGTGATTATAATGTGCAAACCATCAACCTAGGGCCTACTTCCATGGAGTGAGATATTGAAGAATATAAAAGATCTAGTGCAGTAATCTTGGGTAGGTTGAGGAAAGAAGTGCAGACTAAGCAAGAGCTGAAGAAGGAGAATGAGAAACTAAAGAAGTACTTGCAGGACTTGATGAAGCCCTTGCAATCTATTAGCTCTTCATCTTTTGCTATGAGTTTCCTACCACAAGAGACCATAACTGAGCTAGAAAGGATGAAGGCCACTACTCTTGCCACAAAAAATTGGTTACAAGGGGTGAAAAATAAGGGAGATAATGCTATCAAAGACATCCTTTCAACCAGAGGAGATGCAATGAGGGCAATAGATTGGTTGAAAGATGTATTGGCTCAAGATAAAGATGATGTAGACTCCTGTTGCAAAAAACCAAGACCATCATGGAATACACTGAGAATAAGTTGGTGAGTGATGGAATTCTCCCTTCCTCTAGAGCTACAAAACCTTGGGAATGGTTTGAAGCTCTGCAAATAAGGCAAAAGGTTTTGAGGAAGGTAATTAAACAGAGGAGGAAAATTGAGGATACCCTGAACAATATCTATGATGGGTGCATTTCTTTCTTTGAGGTGATGATAGAGAGAAAGAAGTTTGCACCGAAGCATTTGAACTTAGAACAGTTGAGAAAATGGTGGTGAGATGTATATTCTCCAATCCATGATGATCCATCTAATGAACATCAGTTGGATGATGTGGCCACTTATATTGCAGTTATTGAGAAATATCAATCCAGTAAGGTTGAGTGGGATAAGTCAGTGGAGCAGTCAAGAGAAAATATTAAATCTATCGAGAAGAGAATTAAGGTTTCACCTCTGCCACCTATAGACGACTTGGACAGGGTAGTTTTGATGGTGCATGATAGGGTGGAGCAAGATAAATACAAAGGGGAAAGCAGTTAATGCAAGGCTACATCAGAATTTGTGCTCCCCTATTATTTTGCATGCATAGGTCTGAACTATATTGGAGATCCCAGACCGACCTGGATGGAGTTCATGCATTTAATGCATATTCTATCTTATCTTGAATTCCTCTTGGCTGACTTGTGTTATGGCCATTTATTATTATTGTAAAATCTAATTAGGCCGACATGCCTTGGAAGGTTTCTATTAATATGGAATTCTTCCTCATTTGTAAGGGCTAGATAGATAGTTTTGATACTGGAACGAATTAAGCAGTAAATCAAGAATTAGAAGTTAGTTCATTTTTGAGCAAGTGTTGTAACATAGAACACTGGAATTGTTACTATGATTGGGTGATTCAATACAATTGGAGACATTGTGCTTTTGGTGAATTCTCTTGTGTTGATTTATCCTACATGGTTTTGGCTGTTCTATCTTTGAGATTGCTTGGGAAGTATTAGATAGATTTAGAATTAGACATGATTCAATGATGTTTATGGTTTGATGCTTGAAGTGTTTGTAGCGATCCCTGGTCCATACTTTTTGCAGCTAGCTAATTGTTAGTTGCTTTGCAAAGTTAGTTTGGACCATATATCTATTGTGCTTAGTTCAATTGTGAAGATTTATTCATTTTATTTTTCTTAGGTTTGTCTTGGATGAATGTTCATGATCTAAAAAATATTTAATACCATAGAAGATTGCACTATTTCTGTGTGATTGCAGATTCATCTGGGTCAAGCAGGAATTAGTTTATGAGGGATTGGCCCATCTCAAGTATTTCATCATTTGCATTGTTAATCTTAGGAATAGTTTTAATCTTAGGGATCTCTCTTAAACCCTTATCTTTTTTTATTTCCTTTATCATTTTAGTTATATTTAGGATTTGAAGTATCATTACATTGCCAAATTTGATAAATTAAAGATTCAGTATTTGCTTGTAGTAAGGTCCCTTTGTGATTACCAACATTTTCACATTTATCACTGAGTTGTTTATGAATTTTCAAGACCTGAAATTAGAGACCTTGGGGTTATCTCTTGAGGCTTGCTGATAGAGATTTAACTTTCAAGAGAGATAGAATATCATATTCTTTCTGAGTTGTTGTTGTGCAGAAAACACCATCAACAAACTTGATCGATGAAAGGTAACGGAAAATGGTCCTTCTTGGTGGTAGCATTAAGTTCCTTGTAATACACACAAACTCTCCATTTCCCTCTTTTCTTGGGAACAATCACTAATGGAGACACCCACTGGCTATCTGAAATAGAGTAGATAAATCCTGCATCTAACAATTTCTGCAGTTCCCCTTTTACAATTTCTCTTAATGTAGGGTTAATTCTTCTTTGTGGCTGCCTCACTGGGGTGCAATCATCTCTGATATAAATTCTGTGTACAAATTTAGGGTCCAATCCCTTCATATCATGATAATCCCACACAATTTCATACTGGTGGGTCCTTAATAAGTTTTCCAATATCAATTGTTGTTCTTCACTCAATTTTCTATTAACATTTAAATACTTCCCTTCTGACACTTGTACTTGTGTAGTTGACTCTATCATGGATCCTTCATTAACACATGGTACCTTTAGTTCATATGGTGGCAATGTATGGGGCATACATGTTGCTATAGGAAGTTTGTCTGCAGGAATAGTGGTTGCAAGAAGAGCAAGCAGAAGTGTCTTGATTGGAGTAACAAAATGAGAAGATAATGCTTCCTCCACTTCACAATAGTTCTGAATGATGTTAGTCAATACTTCATCCTCATCTTGAAGCTGCATGAAAGAGCTTCTGCCTATCATCATAAGTTGCACCATAGAATTAACTTCCTTGGCCTCTTCACCAACATGTGGCCATATGGGATTATCGTCATCATGAGATGGTTGAGCATGAGGATAAATAACAAAAAAAATTAGTGCTCTTCCCATATGAAATGGTCATCTCACCTGACCTACATCCAATATGTGCATCTACAGTTGCTAACCATGGCCTTCCAAGAATAATAGGATACTCGCCTAGTGTATCCTTAGGAGAAAGAATCATGAAGTCTGCTAGGTACTCCCAAGAGTCTAAAACTACCACAAGATCCTCCACTATACCATCAAGCTTAACAATAGAACTATCAGCAAGCTACAGGAAAATAGGAGTAGATCTCATGCTTGCAACGTTTAGCTGTTGCAGGATGTCCTTGGTCATTACATTTATTTCTACCCCTAAATCAATCAAAGCATTCTTAATTTGGATCCCATTTACAACAACTACTACAACAAGACTACCTAGGTCATTGTACTTGGGGATAGTCACTTTTCCAAGCATGATGTTAGCTAGTTGTCCCACCACATGAAATGTAGTTGGGTCTTTCTTTTTCCTACCTAGCTTCTTGAGGCATGCTTCCTTGATTTCCTTGCCATAGATTGGAACATCCTTTATGGCCTAGAATAGAGGGATCTGGACACATATATGCTCCAGTTGATCCAAGATATCAAAAGTTGTATCTTCTTTTTCTTCTTTCTTCTTGGCAACTTCCAATCTCTAAGGAAATTGTGGTTCTTGTTCGATTTGCTTGACTTGGACTGGTTCAGGATTTTTAGGTGCACTTGGCTAAATGGGATCATTCAGAGGTTCCTCCTCCTCTTTCATAGGAAGCTCAGTGATAATGGGCTTGGAAGGGTTTGATAGAGTAGTTCCTGAATGCAAGTGGATGTCACTTACACTCACATCATATGTAGGGAATTTATTTGAATCGGTAGAGTATGCAGGTTGTTGTTGTGGTTTGTTATTTGGATTGGGTGTGCGCTGAGCTAGTAGCTGAGTAGATTTAGGTGCATTTGAGCTTGCATTAGCAGGTGGAGGCATTATAGCAGGTTGTTGGGGTGAGAAGGTGGCTACATGTAATTGGTTGTCTAGGTAGGCCATTTTTGTCCTCCCCTCCATTGATTTGTTTGCTTCCAATTTCATAGAGGTGGCTGCCAATGCCTTTGAAATTGTTGCCAATTCCCTAGAGGTTTCTGCCACTAGGGTGGAGAGATTTGATGATTGGGCCAAGCATTTGGAGGGTTACTCCAAGGCTATGGTGGGTATCCTCCATAGCTGGATGGATATGGGGGTTTCCATTGGTTTCCAGATGAATTGGAATTGAAATATGGCCCAACATAAGAGAGTGGATCTGGTGGCATACCTTGTCTTGGAGCCCAAGGGCTCCTTTGTGCAACATAGTAGACTTGGTCTTCTTCAATCTGGATTTCCTTGAACTCGGGTGCAATCTAATTTCCTTCAATATTGGCTACCATCTTGCATCTATAGTCCTTCTTTTGTCTGCAATGGGAGCAATACTCTACCAACATTGCCTCTGCCTCCTCTTGCTTGTTCTTGGTCTGAAGTGTATCTAGCTGAGTAGCTATATTGTTTATAATGTCTTGCTTGAAGTCTGCTAGCAAATGAGTAATCTCCATTCTTGAAACTCCATGTGTAGTTGACTTACCCATGGAAGATTGGTAAGCTCTCCATTTCTTTGAAGCTTCCCTAGAGTAGTTCTGACATTATTTTTTGATATCCTCCCAAGGAACTTGGGAGATATCTTCTCCCCACATTAGGTCTGTTAGCTCTCAAAAACGTAGGCTGAATGCCTCAAGAGGCTTCCAATCTCTTGATACGCTTTAGGGTAACAGACAAGGTCAAGAGAACTCAACCTTCTACTCTTTAGGTGCTGCCAGACCTAGGCAGGTGTACCTTTTGAATTGAGAAGACTTATCCTTTTGAAATGCTTTGTCCACAAAGGCAGATGACAATGAACAAATGAAACCAAACTTGTTAGCAATCTTCTGATCTAAATCCTAAAATTCTTAATTAACAGATGTAAAGAAACTGAATGAATTCAAATGATGAAATTGCAGAGACCAATGCCTTGTTGGGTATGCAGAGTTAGATGAAACAGAAGTGGGCAACTTATTCTGGCAGAAAATCAAATTGCAGGCATATGATCTATTCATAACTTGTAAAAACAATGCAGGATTATGACTACTAAGCTGTACTTTAACAATCTAGATGAATCTCCCTGATTACTGTGATCAACAAAAATGATTTAATCTTTGCTTGAAAGAACCAATTGATTAATCACACAAATACATCAAATGTGCATTGAAAAACTGAACATAAACTTGTTATGCCAATTTAAACAACCATAAAGAATCAAATTGGAGACAGCTTCAGCAATGCTTTTCAATAAGTTCAACATGTAATTGACACCAGAAATAACCTGCCACACCAGTTGATTTTCATTGAATTCGCCAGTTTAAAACATGAAACATAGTCTCTAGAATGAGAACTTTATTCTACTGTGCCCATTCCTAATCTACTGTATGTGATCTAAAATCTCCTCCTTTTCAATTACAATCGGGGTGTATATTTATACACCAGCATATGAAAATAAAACACTTTGAAATCCATGTCAGCCACCATAGAAATCGGGCTCAGAATCATGTTAGCCTCCAATGACATTTTAGAAAATCTCACATGTCGTCCCACAGTGTTTGAATCCATTAATCCTTCTTGAGATAGTCACTGAGACATCCCTGAGGTATGCTGAAGGAAACTATATCATTATCATCCCGTGCCCTTGCATTTCTGTGTTCTTTGTTTTCTTTCGCCGAGACAATATATAGTCGAGGAGATGTCTCAAAGAGTCCCCCAAGTCATACCGAAAACCCCTGTATTCATCTTGTGTCGCTATAACTTACTGCACTCGAGGAGACGTTATGGAGAATTTGATTGTTATGCCGAAAGCCCCGAGTCATTTTAGATTGCCAGGAGAATGGGACCTCTCATAGACTATTATGTTATACCGAAAATCCCCATAATACAATTTGGTCGCCAAGACATAAGGGTTATCTCACTGAGATGCAACCTTCGTTCCATTCGCTTTGCTGTGACTTTATGATGTTGGTGAGAGGTCTCACAGATTATAGAGTTATACCGAAACACCCGAGCTCACACCTTTTTTCCAAGACGACACAAACCTCTTGCCAAAAGCCATTTGAAAAGAACCTTTATGCTTCGTCGGTGAGACATACACACTTCGCCATGACCACACGCTGAAGACATTATGTTTGGCCAAAGCGAAGACTCAAACGAAGTGTCGGCGAGATTGAAGGTCACTCGCCGAGACCTCATATCGATAGCCCCAACCTACACCGATAAGACTCCTCCCGGCACTGGCAGTCGGCAAGACAAGTAGGACTCGCCAAGACACTCTTCTGAACACTCCAAGCTTTGTCGATGAATCCTCAAATGCGCAAGTCAGTGAGATCCGACCTATTCAGAGACCTCACCTGAAAATATTTATGCCATATACCTTTCCTGTCGCCAAAACAATGTGAGTCGTCGATACCAGTGAGTAAAATCCATTCGCCATGACATAGGAAACGTCTTGCTGATAGGCAACACAGACATTTACAAGTAGAAAAGTGGATCGGGGAGACCTAGAAATTGTCACGTCGACACAGACCTAGATATGAATTATGCATGACCTGATAGATTCAATGGGGCAACATGGGCGAATATGCAAGTAAAAATATCACGAAGAGAGGAAAATGCACAAGGTAGGACCAAATCTGGAAGTTTATGAGTAAAGCCAACATGTGAAAATATTATATTTTTATAGTTCCAACAAGGTCCAAGGCATTAGTGCAACTGTCATTGATTCCTCTCAAGAAAAACAACTTTTGTGAGTCTTCATTGAGTGTATGGTGTGGATATTTTTGTAGGAAAAACAAAAACCTTGAACTATAATCTTTTAGGCTCTCATCTTCCTTTTGCTGCATGCTGAAAATGTCACCTCCTGTCATGTCACTACCCCTGCAATATTCCTTGTATTTCTCAAGGAATTTTTTCTTCATGTCTTCCCAAGTTTCCATAGTATCTTTGCCTAGGATCATGAACCATCTTAATGTAGCTTCTTTCAGAGTGGTAGGAAATAGCTTAAGCCTATGGGAATCAGTGGTATAATCATAACTCCTGCAGAGTATGTCAAACTCAAACAAAAAGGTATCAAGATCTTCTGTGACAAGTCCATAAAACTTGGGGAGTGCTATAGTAGGGATATTTTTTATGTTGTCAACTTCATTTTGATGGGAAATGGGGAAAGAAAAAGTTGGTTGGTTAGGTTTGTTCCTATTTGCATCACCCATTCCTACTTGATGTAGCTCCAAAGCAAAGGGATTCTCAAGTTGATTTTGGTCTTCAAAGGAGACTTCAGAGCTAGTCAGATCAGGAAATGCATCAGCAAAGGGGTTTGTATCTTCTTTTTCTTCTCTTGGAAAGTTCTAATATTCAACTAGTTGGAATGGATTAGGATTGTTAGGAAGGAATCTCCCATAAGAATAGCTTTTCCTTCCTCTATGCATGTGGTATCACTCACTATCAGCCAACTCACAAAAATAATTGGTAAAGAATAAGGGGGGTCATTACTTCCTAAATGAGGGTATACTAAGAATAACTTCCAGAAACACCACAACAAGAAAAACTACCAATGAATACAAAGAACTCCCTAGTTTGACACCATCCTCGACAATGGCACAAAAAATGTCTGCATCCTACAATGATTCAACAACTAGGCCTTTACAGCCATGATTCAGAGATTAGACATCTAACCTAATAATCATCATGAAGGTGCATTTAACTTGTCAACATAGGGACATGAACTTGAAATGGGTCAACACAGTATGTGCATTAGGAACCCAAAGTGGCCATTTTCATTCTATAGCTAAGAAAGACATAATGCTAAAAGTAAATTTCTTAGAAAGGAATAACATAAATGATAACCATCAATCAACAATTACACCAAGCTAAAATTCATGACATAAATTAAAATTCGAGCAACAAACAGGGCACTACGCTATTTGCTTTGGCTGCAAGAACAGTCACAAAATGAAATTCTAGTGGTTGTGGGAACAGTCAATGCTAGATTTTTAACTAATTGTTGAACACCAAGTAATACTAAACTAAAGGACAAATTACTCAACAAGTGGGCCCCCTTGGATAAGTATCATCTAAAACTAATGAAAACTCAGATGCTTGAACTCATAACTTTATTTAATTCACTGTAAATCATGAGTACACAAAATTAATATATCTGGATTACTAAGAACTCAAGAATGCAATTACAATCTCGAATCGTGCATTCCCTTGCTAGATGTTATGGTGCATGCCTAGTTGGCCGTGTCTTCCTCAATTTAGCATCCTCAAATTAAATTTGCATGGCAATATTAGTACGCACAATAATTGCATATATGTAACCACCTTAAGGAACATTCATTAAGCACATGCAAAATTAATATAGACAGTCCATTTAACATGCCATTATCATTAAAGGTTTGTATAAATAAGATTAATCCCAATGTCTATAATTTGAGGAAAATATCATAAAAGTATCAACACTTAATGTCAAAGTCCATGATAACTTCAGCAACTAAGTCACAAATTCTACCCAAAACTAGACCATAAACTAGACTCATCAATTTGTAAGCTTGTTTACTTTAGGCATGTGTTTGACCAGACCTCTTGAACTTACTTTTACCAAGTTATCAAAGTTTATATGACCTAATCTTGTATTCCATAACCAACTTTCATCAAAGTTATCAAAGTTTATATGACCTAATCTTCTATGTCATGACCTAATCTTCTTTATTTTGCAACCTTCTGAATCAAATGTGACGTTATATCCATTGTCACACATCTAGCTCACTAACAAATTGTGCTTTAACCCTTCAACATACAAGACATCCTTTGTAGGGTTTTTACCATCTAGGTTTAGGATGCCCTTACCACATATTTTGATTGTGGTGTTATCACCCAATCTTACAAATCCTCCATTACATTTCTTGAGTTTGATGAACTTACTCTTATCTCCAATCATGTGTTTGGAGCAGCCACTATCTATCACCCATAGATTTTTCTTTTTGGCATGCAAATCTATTTGTGCAATCAATTATTATGTGGAGCTTTCTCCCTTTTCTTTTAACACTTTCTTAGTTTTATTTTCTGTCTTTTCTACAATCTCTTCCTTATTAACTAATTCTTTGTTTGTCTCAGGAGATGGGACTTTCTTTTTCTCATTCTTAACATTTGATTTTGTAAACTTTGTTCTACAATTTTTTGCTATATGACCAAAGTTATTATAGTTATAGCAGAATATATTCATATCAAGTAAAGGAGCAAACAAATTTCTTCTTTCAAAGTTTTCACTCCTTTTAGGAATAATTCTACATTCTCTAACCCTATGTCCAAACTGATTACATGAATAGCAATATCCATAGAAACATGTGGAATACTTGGTCATAGCATTTTGTGTTGGAGGAGGAGGTATTTTGTGTGTCCACCTTCTTGTGTCTCTCACCTTATTGAATCCATCATCATCAATCATTTTGAAGTTTTTCTTACTCCTCTTATGCATAGGTGTTGATTGGTTATCCTTCTTGTCTACAGTAGGCTTCTTTTCTTCTTTAGTTTTCTCTTTGCAAATTTCCCATTGCAGTCACTTCCTTTGCAGTTATGTTCCTTGACAGATTTAGACTTTTCTTGTGCTCTAAATCTTTCATATAGCTTTGCAGAAGCATCAACTAAGGATCTTTACCCTTTCTCCAGACTCAAGCTATATTTTTCTTTGTTTGTGGGATTTTGGGTGCTTAGTAATTCATCTAAAATGTTTGACCCACTTTTCAACTTGAGTCATTTCTCTATTTGTTCATTTTCCTTGGATAGATCCCTTCTTAAAGCAACAACTTCTTCCTCAAGATTCATGCATCTGTTAGCTTCAAACTGTAGCTTGGATTCAATTACATCTCCTACTCTCTTGGCTTCTTCTAGTTTCAGCTTCAGATCTACCACATTCTAGGTAAATTCTTCAAGTTCCTTGCTTAGTTTGCCAGACTATTTTTATGCAAACTTCTTTTGTTGCCTGTTCTCCTTTTTCAACTTCTCAATCTCATCTCTAAGATCATCAATTTCATCTAAGGCATAGATGAGTTCTCCTTCTTGGTCAACTACCCCATTTTCACCCTCTTTAAGAGGATCTACATCCTTTTCATTTTTTTGCTCCTTAGACACTTTTTCCATGAAGAGAAACTCATTGTTTCTAGAAACAAAGGCATAGTTTTGTTCATCATATGAGCTATTACAGTCTGATGCATCACTATCTTCTTGGATGTATAGACTTTTATTTTTCTTCTAAAAATTTCTTCTCTTAGGGTAGTGAGGTTTCTTCATTTTATCATATACCTCTTGTTCAAAGTTTTTGTTGGTTATTTTTTAAGAACCAAACTGATCTCCAGAAATAGCTATGGATTTTTCCATTTCCAATTATCAATAATTCTAAAGGGATTAGCCAATGAACGAATAGAGGTTGCTAAACTTCTATTCCTACTCTTCGGGCTTTATGAAATCCAGGAGGGTGATCCGACAATGTATACTTAAATAATTATCACAACTAAAATCAAATACATTGTCAATAACAGATATCTCTCATAGAACCACTGAATAATATGCATCAAATAAGTTGGAAGCTTATGTATAAATGTTATATGTATTGAGTATGAGAGAGTAGATTTCAAACACAAAACAACAACAATAGTATTCCCTTCAAATTCTATGATTTAAGATTCAGTAGTTACTGAATCAACACTGTAAGTGTAACACAAATACTCTACATGAACCAGTGTCTTTATCCCAAGCACAAAGTCAATACCATTCTATATAACTTGATAACAATTTAGACGATAACACCTATAACCTCAAGAAATATTGCATTACAACATTCCTCTGTGATGTTCTTGATTATCACTTCTTATAGATATCCTAGCACACAGTTCTTATAAGTCATCAATCTCATACAAGCACTTACAATAATTCATTGAATCAATAAGCAAGCATGAAACTAAACATTGATCAGGTAATGATAGAGAAAAATGAAAGAAATCCTTGATTACTTTCAATCATAACTCATAATACACATACAAGGAGAGACAATAACCATGAAACCAATATTATTCTGTATTATAAATGATATATCATTATCAGTCTTACATGCATAAGTATAAACTCCAAAAGAAACTTAAAACAAAGACTCTAAAACTTGCTTCGTATTATCTTGAAAAACTAATAGTATTAACTCAAAAATTTTAGCTCTCGTGCTACTGGTCCTGAATTCCTTTTTATAGAGATGACAGAGCAAACAATTCTAAGACCAGATAGCACACATGTCGCTTGCAACAATATTCCCCTTTCAATTATACTTGAGTCTTTAGGTGGAGCAAATAAACATGAGGAAAAATTAACCTTAACTCTTTGTGGAAAACAAGTCCCACCTCAAAAAACATCATTAGTTTGTTACAACAGCTACAAGATATTCCCCATGTCTTCAAAATGCCAACTATGGGAGAATCAAAACAACAAAAAATATGAAGCAAGGTAAGGAAAGCAGAAAAGAGTCAAAATTTGTTAATCCACATTAGCACCACGTGGTATTCATTTGAAATGAAGGAGAGAATAATATTCTACCATGTTATACAAAAAGCCTAATCTGTACTGCATTCAGGCTATGTATTATTCCTCTCCTATCCATTATTATCCTTATTCAATGATCCACAAACAAATTCACTTTGTGTATTTCTCCAACCAAGTGTTGTATTCCTCTTCAATGGGCCCTTTAATATTCAAGAAAATCCTACACCTTGATAATGTATTGAGAATACCTCGCATCAATTAAAATCTTGGCCTCCTTAACAAACATATCCATTTTTTATTCAATTTCCACCATTGTGTCAATATTTGAATTGAGCAAGATGTAATCAATGATAGACAGGTCATCATAGCCGCTCCTAACATTCCTCCCAAATCTGTCTTCTAGGTGTCAAATGGATGTAGTTCACCTTTTGGACTCAATATTTGAGGCATTCCACGTTCCTCCATCTCCTTGAATATTTTCAACTTACTCTGGAACTGTATACCTAACTTTCCATGGAAAGTAGTTATCTCATTTATTGATTCAATAGTTTTCAAGATGTCAGGAATATTTTTTAGTGCCTTGGGGTCCTCATTCATTTTTGGCATCATTTCTTTCAAAGAATTTATGCTAGCAATCCAATTATTCCATTCATTCCTGAAGGCCTCCTATACTTGCAGATACTTTGTATTTTCCTCATGAATATTCTTATACGTGGCCCACACATCATTAGCCCTGTGCACCAACTTGGTCACCCTATACCTCAACACATCCTCAAAAATTTTATTGGACCCTAACTATTTGTAGTTTGGCCTGCTTGATATTTTCCTTCTCAGTAGTCAACTTTTCTTTCAAATCATCAATTCTTAGGGTCAAAGTCTCCCTATTTTGTGTACAAATGTAAAATGAAGAAGAAGAAGAAGAAGGTTGAGTCATTATTTTCTGAGTAGCCTGAAAAGTGGCTCTCATTTGATTCAGCTCATTCAAAGCCTTATTATATTCCTTAACCAAGGATTCATATTTTTTATGGGAAATATGTGCAGTATCCACACTAAGCATTGCAACATGTGTAGTTAACTCAGTTGCCTATATAAGAGTTATTTCAGTAGCTCTCTTAACCACTAGTGAACCAATAACTTCTTCAATAGGCCTAGCAACCTCATGTTTACTAGTATTAGGTGCCATAGACCAAATTGCAAGGGTATGCAACTTTGGACTATATCCAGAACCAAATACTTTATCCTTAAATTGATTTTCAGATATATAAGCTTGAGGATCTCTCCTAATTGCATCATATGCTATGGCAGTAGTGATAGTACATCTTGGTAACAACATGATTCCACTATCTTTGACAATCCTTCAAGCCTCAGTGGGAGTAATAGCTATAATTTCAGCCCTAATTTTCTCTTCCTCTGCTTTCTCAGCTTCCTCCTAATGAGAAGGGTCAACATTGACTCAAGTTGATTCAAGTCTCTCTTTTATTTCCTTACTCCACTGTTGAATCATAAACTCTTGAAATTCTTTGGTCTGCACAAATTTATGATCAACCAAAAACTCATCACACTCCCTAATCCTAGGATCATGATCATTCTCTCTGTCATACTGCCACTTGAAAATCCTATTAAGAGGAACATCTGAACTATGAGTTTCTTCAATATGAGGAAGGGGAAATTTCTACTCTACCTCCTCATTTTCTGGCACATGTTCTGCCATTTGCTCCTCCTTGACTTCTTGAACATCTATAGGTTGTTTTGGGATATCCATAGCTTGTTTTTGTCATTGTTGTTCTAAGAGGACTTGGGCTTTGTCTACAACCTCCTTTGCCTTCACCTTAAACTCACTGGATTGACAATCCCTTATCATAGTAAAGGCCCTCTCCAAGGGGTTTACAATTACATTGTATGGACTGATGTAGAATGCATTCCTTTTCATACTCTTCTCCTCAAGGTTTGCCATAGTCGTCCATTCTCTTTTCCTAGCCATGGCAACCTCATCACTTGTTAGATTTCTTAGTACATCATCTCTATATAAAAATTCACGATGTATGATGCCTAAGCCCTTTTTTCTTCTTCTTCTTGCCACAAAACCTTCTAGATCAAAAACTCTAATCTCATCAATAGGCATTTTGAGATTATTTACCATAATTCCAAACTTTTCATACCCCTCAGGGGCAGTGATCTTGAAATAAGCAAAAGTACAAAGGGGATGTATTATAGTGCCCTTTTTTCCTTTTCTAAACATTTCATAATCCATGACATCAATTTTCCACATGAGCTCCATGAAAGCCAATCTTTCTAAGGCATACAAGGGTAGACAATGAGCTGCCACCTTAGCTCCATAAGCCTTGATCAAAGTGTATTTAGAATGTAGAAACCAGTCATCCCAATTATGTGTTGCTTTAGAGCCTGGTACATCCTTTGGGTGCATAAGAGTTATGATTTCTGGAGAAAGTTTGAATCTAGGTGCTACACCCAATGACTTTAAGATACCATATCTTACAATATTGGAAAACAAGATGTAGTTGGAATTGGAGAAATCTTGATCCCAAATGTATGTCCACATTTGTACAAGGATAGCATTATTCTCATTGTCTTGAATCTTCAAATTTAATTTCCTTTTCCACTCATAATCACCTTCCCATAAGATCATATGCATCAATAAAGAGAAATGGGGAAAAAACAAAGGGAGCACCTCCTTTTTCAAATTGAGAAAGTCTCATGCATTCGTTTAGCAACAAAGTTAGCATAATCAAAACTAGTGTTGAGATTATAGTCTTGTATATTTTCCACCATCACCAGTAAATCAGGAGCTATCCTAACCTCAAAATCCTGAGATAGTACTAGATATAAACAATAATAAGTGTTTTTTCAAATAATCCTCAAATTCTTCACACTCAAAAGGCTCAGCATCCTTAGCAGTAAATCTTTCCCTGCTTCTTCTATGTCACACAAGCAGTACTTCTTTGAATGCAATTTTTTTCTTTTCATATTCAACATACAAGTCGGCTTATCTGAACTTTGTAGTGTAATTGGGATTTGACCCAAATACATCTATCATCTTGTCCTTTGTCACCTCCAGAATTATATCACCATTCTCACTTCTGATTGTCCTATCAGTAGGGTTATAATGCCTTGCTAGCTCCATCATTAAATCAACTTCTACAAACACATTCAAAACCACCAACTTTCCAAGGTTCAACCCCCATAAATAGCATGTAGGCTTACTAGAATTTCACCTATTGAAAGAATACCGAAACAATTGCCATCCACTCTAGGGTTGGGGTTTTTCACCAATTTCGCCAGCATTATCAATTAACCTAGTGGTCACAACAACCTGTCCTATGGGCCTTTTACCAATTCGTGACCCTCCTTCTTTGACACCTCCAAAGGCCTCTTGCATAAATTTTTATGTTTCTTTCTTTGCACTCCTAGACCTAGTGGATGTTGTAGGAGTACTTGGCGAAGGGTTAGATATAGTCATTGGCTTAGGCTTAATTTCAATTGAAGCATGTTGAGTTTTAAGTCTTTTAGCCCTCTTATGTTTTGGTTTCCTTTCTAGTCTAACACTAGATTCACTAGGCTCTGGGTCACTCATGCTTGTAACACAAATGAAACTAGGGTTTAAAATTCCTTACGACCAAATAAAACCCTTCACAATTATGATAGGAAAAAACACTATTATTGAACATGACACCTTTCTTCACAATTTATATAGTGCTCAATCACCAAATTGAAACTGCCAGAAATGAATAAATTGCCAATTCCCTTAGTTTTCCTACCAACCTCCCAGGGTATTCACCTTGCTACTTCAATTAGAAGGAGATATCAGTTTTGATTACCCAGATGAAAGTAGTGTCATTCTAGTTACTGATACATTTTGGAGCCTACATCACAATTTCTTCTGCTTCTGGTATTTTTTCCGCTAGCCAATGAATTCAAATGCATGATCAACCAGGTATCTACTTCCTGTTACGGTCGAGAAAGAAGCGTGTCACCACTAATACTTGATAGTAAGCTCGCGCGAGTGAACTAACAATTAGTCATTCAGGTTTAAACCTTGATCGTTGATCCTTCAGCTTTAAAACTACATCAATGGTTATTAATCCATCTTGCCACCTTCCTCTTTGCTATATATGAAATCCTCAGGATTTTTCCATGTTGCCTCTTCCTGTAGTGGTTGTTGACTATCGCTGATTTAATTCATTCTCGTCCAACTTTATCAACGATGCAAGTGTTTTATGTGATAAAATCTTAGCCCTTACATCTGCGGCCAATTTCCCAATCACGTTTATTTCCATCACTCCTCGCTAATTCAACTTTGCACCTTGGCTTTTATCAGTGACAAGAGATGAAAGTGCCATATTTTGACACGTACACCTACATAAATAATTAATGGCACAAAAAGATATCGCAAATAAGATGTATTCAGGTTAGCGAGAGAAACCTTCTTAAAAGGAACCATATCGCTCATCGCTAATCCTCCTCATAAGGTTTGCAAGCAATTAGCAATGATAGATTATCCTAATATCATTACATATCGTATATCACTAATCAAGAAATTAGCGCTCAAAAAAAATCTGCGAGATGCAATGCAATTGGAAACTCATCTCACTCATCACTGATTTAAAACAATCACTTCATAACATATTTGTGATAAGCAATGAAAAATATTAACACAAAGCTAGAGGGCATCGCTCATCGCTATTACAACTTTAAGAGGTCAGAAATCATTAGTGATAAGCAATCCCTTAATAATACTGAGAACCTCACTCATCATTGTTTATAATTGGAAGTTCAAGGAGCTATTCGCGATGAGCGATATCAAAGAAATATCACCTCATCACTAGTCGCTAATTTAAAACATACATTTCAAAAGTGATCAGCAATGAGCGGTAAAGACAAAAGGCCAATTGAACTTAAGTGAAAACCCGTAGGCATGTGCTCATAAGTAGTTTTAATGGAGGGGACTTCCTAGGGTGATACAATAAATAGAAAGGACTTAAAAACCCAAAAACCATTATAACAAAAGTTTCTAGATTTATAATTAGGGAACCGGTTGCCAGATAATAAAAGTACATGCAAAAATGTTTAAACAATGACCAACAGCGGGCAATAGGGAGTCAACAGCAAAATAGAACATTTAAGTACTTTAAGAAAATGAATCGTAAACCCTCCTAAAAGAAATCAAGGGTTTGAGATGGACATGAGAATTAAAGTTCCATCAATTTCCTTTCTTATTGTAAGGACATTAGTAGCAAAATGACCTACTTTACCACATTCAAAGCATTTAAAGGGAAACTTACCTTTGTATTTTCCAGAACCTCTTCTTAGTCTCCTAATGAAGTTGCCTCTTCTTCATCAATCTCATCATCCTCGGATGGAGTCATTTTTTCCTTGTCTTTCTTAGGAAGCACATCCTTCTCCTTGTTAACTTTTTTGAAAGTAGCTTCTTTCCTAGATGGTTCTTTGTATCTCATCCTTATCTCATAGGTTGTGAATATATACCATGTAGCTAATTCAGGGTGAATTTTTCTATTTCTCTCCCTTCTTCTATAGTCGAGATATTTGAGTCATACTTGTATGTCATTGATCTAAGTACTTTAAACACAACTACATCCTCTTTCAACTCTTATCCATATCCATTGATAGAGTTCACAATATCATTGACTCTCAAAAGATAGTCTGTAATCTTTTCTTCCTCTGACATTCTTAGGCCTTCAAATCTATCTTTTAGTATTTGTAGCTTTTCCAACTCTACCTTGTCATCTCCTTCATAAATATTCTTTAATGTATCCCAAATATCTTTTACATTCTTACAATACATAACTTTTCTATGTATAGACCTAGATAGACTATTCATGATAGTGAACCATGCTTTCTCATTATTCTCAAAGTCCTTTTTAGTTGTAGCATTAGTAGGAGGTGTGGAAGGTGGTTTGTATCTAGTTACCACTGACATCCAAAAGTGAAAACCTAAAGATCTCAAATATCCCTTCATTAATGAGCTCCAATAAGAATAATTTGCTCCATCAAACTTAGGTGGCTTGGTTGAGGAAGAGATTTCTTGATTGTCCATATGTGTTCACAAAGTCAAGGATCTACCTGAGCTGATTAAGCTTCTCTTAGGGAACCTAGGGCTCTGATACCAATTGTTGGAACACCACAATCTACTGAGAGGGGGGTGAATTAGTAGATACTAAAAATATATCCTTATTTTCTAAAGAGCATACCCAACACTTAAAAGATAGATGTATAGATTAAACTTTAAAAATATGACAAACACATACACATGAAATATTAACACAACAACAGATATATGTGGAAAACCCCAAGATGGGAAAAACCACGATGAGAAAATGCTACTAGGAGCTATTGTCCTAATCTAGCCTCACAATAAAATCCTTTGTTTCAATTTTTTAAAAGCACCAACCCTAAGGAGACACCTATCCCCTAAAATGAGCACCAACTTAGTTATCTGATGGCACCAACCAATCAGATTTACAACATATAAAATAATTACACTTTGTTCCTAGGGAACTCTGATCAATATTACAACTTACTCTGTAACTTCTCAACAATTTATAGTTGTTACAACAACATTTCTCACTACTCTACACCCCACTACTTCATCTTTGTTCCTCTCCTCCCCCTTTAGTGCATTCTCTATATGTCTCAATGCACCAATGTACTCTTCTACAGCTCTCCTTTTTGATATTCATGTATTCTCTAATTGATTTAGCAGCTCTAGACCACACGCTTCTCTACTATCTCTCTTCTCACCTCTTAGAATCACTTCACATCTACTTTGTGTAGTGTACATCAATCATAATTTCCTCAAGATCTTCTACTATATTCAGATCTTTTGTTAGGGTGAATGTCTTCCTCACTTTCCTCTGGTTGCTTTGAGCCACACAACATTAATTCCTAGTGTAGAGAATTTCCTTTCCTTTCCATAATACTAAACCCTAAGATCAGATATGCAGTTAATGATCTCCTGTAATCCTACGATCCGATCTTGATTTCTATCTCTATGGCCATTTTTTCCTCTTTTTGTGTATCCAATCACATTACACCTATCGTTGAAGCAGGTAGCCCAATTAATTTTCATCTATAGGCCGATTTGTAGGAGAAACCCTGTTTACACACAGTTAGCCATTCATGATTACCTTGTTCAAATATTGGTTGTCGATCTCCAATCTTTGTGCCACAATCCTGCATTCTCCAATCATCATCAGAACTTTTAATTATGAACATTCAATAAGCAGTCATTTAAATCTCCTTTGTTGATTATGTCATTCACATACAATTCCTTGATGTAGCAATCACTGTTGGATTAGCTATTGATCAATTTGTATCATCCCCCATTGTCCCATTAGTATTGATAATAGGCCCACACGATCTTCATAGGCTGGTAGGCATGTGCCATGTGTCTCAATCACTTATCACCCAACTGCTTCACTTCACAACAATGATTTGAAGTGATGATGCCATGTATTGTAGGTCCCACCAAGGTTCTATCTATCATCAACATGCATCGTTCGATCAATTTCATTTGATCTACACTGTTCCCTATTTCCCTGGAAGATATGAATGGGTCCCACCACATGTGCCACAGGCTAGTAGGCACGGTTGGATCATCCACTTCGTCTTGGTCACCACTGTCAATCAACCTCATTCTTCCACCTGTTCATGATGACATCATGTCTAATTCACTTCATCTGTTGTGGTCGTAGGTCCCACTATCCTCACCACCGAATAAACTTCATCCACTATGGATTACTTACCACCAATCCTCACTTCCCCACAAGATTTAGCCAGGACACACCACTGACACAATGAGCTGGCAAGAAGACTATTAGGTCTTGTAGTCTCAACCAACATCGTTGATTTTTCCAAAAGGAAATATTTAAATGCCACAAATATTTTCTCAGTAGTTGCTAATTGCTAGGTGAAGGGGTCAGTTCTCCACACAATGTAATATGCATAAGTTATCACTTAAGCTACTTGCAACCGTCAAACATAGGTCAACATCAAATTAGAAACTTTGCTTTGATGCCATGACTGTGTACACCTAGGGTTTAACCAACAAACCCTAATTCTAGTTGAAAGCATAAGTAATCCTTTTCGGATCACAACCTTCAACCTCTAGCCCTGAAAAACACATCTTTGAGTTGTTCTTAGAAAACCCATGTCAAAACTAAGATTAGATTTTTGCCTTAGAGTGCTGAGAGAATTTAGCAATATTTGTAGCCTTCACTCCATTTGCCAGGTTCACAATACACTATCTTCCTTCAACATCAATGAAAATTTTTTGACATCAATGTAGGCTCACTTCTATGTAGGATCAGTTCCATCTCACACTTGATCCCCTTTTTGACATCAATGACAACAATATGCCAACAATCAAGGGGCTATGAGACAATAAGAACCTCATGCCAAGGTGGTTTGGAGGTCTCCCGCTCAATCATGGATCAAATTGAATTTTTATGGGGCCTCAAGAGGGAACCCAATAAGGTTGGAGGCATGATGCATACTTCATAATTGGAAAGGGGATATAGTAGGGGAACTTTTTTCCCCTCTCCCTATTGGGATGAATAATGCAATAGAACTATAGGTGGTGATTTTGGGGTTTCATTTTCCAAGAACTTGGGTTTAGAAGCATTGGGATGGAAGGTGATTTATATTTGGTGATAAGTGCTCTCAAGATGGGTAAGGTTTCGAATTGGAAGTTGCAAGGGCTAGTGGAGAGAGTTATTGATTTTTTAGGGAAATTTGAGTGCTATGTGGTGAAACATGCATACAAAGAAGTCAATTCTGAGATGGAAAAATTAGAAAATCTTGGTGCAAATGGGGTTTCCAAGATCTCAAAGGGATTAGTGGTTGGTGCATGTAGATTCATTCAAAGAATACCAAGTTGGGAGGGTTATTGGCAAGGATCCTAGGAGAGTGTGGATAGGCATCTTGTGCTTCCTCAAAGGCTTAGTTCAATGTGGGTAGAAGTCAAGATCTTACATTAACAAGTAGTGCAAATCACTCAGAATCGATGGGTGAGTTCCAAGTGTACATGAAATTCACTCACTTTTTTTGATGTGAAGCTTAAGCCTTGTTATGATTTGGCACACCGAGGTGCTAGGTGGCACCCACTCACTCATTTTAGTGCTAAGCTTAAGCATTTTTGCGGACTGGTATGATGTACTAACAAGTGGAGCATATTTTCTCATTCTAGTGCCAAGATTGATCCTTGCTATGGAAAATTATGGTGGGCCCACTTAATGCACATGGTTTCCTGAAACTTGGGAGCACGTGGTGACTGCCCGCACTCTTAGGAATAATGCTCAATTTATGTTGTAAGAGAGTGTGATGGGTTGACAAGTGGCACGATCAAAGTCAAGACATATACATGTGGCACCTTGGTGTTACTCTGTGTATTACTTCCAATCCTTTGTTGCAAAGAGATGCGATGGTGTGACAAGTGTTCATCTGACTGGGACTTTCGTACCTCCCTTTAGAGACAACCGTCTAGCATATGTTGTTGGCCCTGACATTGCTAGAAGGTTCTTTGTGCTACAACCTAAATATAATGCTAAAGAAAAGTTGCAATCCCAAATGTTGGGCTGATTAAACATGCAAAATGAATTAATTAGTTTGTCATACCACTTAAGCTTACTTAAGCATCTTAACATGTGGGCCAGCTTGGGGTGTTATGGTGAGGCATTTATTAAGCCAGACTCTCATCCATGTGAGAAGACTGAGGGAGGTTTTTATAGTTCGAAGGTGTTGCATAAATAGATTGTAATCTTGGAAAGCTTTTAACTAACAAGCTTTGGCACAATCACACTTATCTTTAAAGGTTGAACTCGGTGGACAAATAGTCAATATGTTTGGATAATTTGTAGATAGAGAAATGGAAACCCCTATAAGGTTTGTCAACTCTCATCGATAAAGGGCCTTTCTAGAATTCTTAGAGCTTAGACTGAGGATGATATTGGTAGAGAGTGACTTCATGTCACTTTGGTGTGGTGAAGCTGATTCTAGGGCCAATATTCTTAACATTGGATGAAAGATATTGGGTGGACATGGACGTAAATTCTTGGTTTAGTGTAGGTTTATTGGATCTCAAACTACCAAAGAACATAGTTTTGCAAATAACAAGTTGTTGAAGCGAGAGGTGTTGGGGGGCCTTGAGGAGGTAGTGGGTGCTACTCAATTGGGTGAGGGAAATTTCATGGCTACGGGATCTAGGCCTGCTCAATGCTCTAGGTGTTGTGGTTAGGTTGTACTCTTTCTTGTTGGTTGTTAAAGGAGATGACCCATTGCCTCATGGACAAGGGCACTAGAGGAGGTAAGATTTTTGAATAATTGGTTGCACATGGAACCAATTTAGGATTTCACCGAGGTTGCTAATTTTATTATATATCTGCAAGAGAATGGTGTTGAGTAAGCTCAAATTTTCAATTTTGGCTTAATAATTTTGTATTGGCCTTTGGATTGGTCATGTAATTTTTTAAGATGGATTTTGTATGATAGCCTGGGAAGTTCCCATTTTGTTAATTGTCTCCCCTTTGGACTGTTAGGATTGAGAGAATTGGTCAAGCTCTCGTTTGACAATCTATTTAAATATTAATAAAAATACTCTCTTATGTAGATTAAAAAAATAATGATTCATTAAGGGATTACAAGGGAGAAAACCACGCTATCTAGATTAATGATTATCTTTCCCCAAATAAATATCCACTCTTAGGTAATAAGCTTGTGGTATTAATGGATGAAGATGGATAGCTAAAGATATCTATGGAGGATTTCTCTATACTAAAAAAGAGATCATGAGGTTTTGGACTTAAATAAGATTATAACAATTTTAATTTTCTATATTCTTGATAGAAATTTGATCCATTTGATTTTTTTTCTTACATGAAGCTAAAGTCACCTTTTTTTACTAAAAGTATCTTTGTAGAAAATTTGGCCTCATGCCACTCAATTATCCATACAATAGGAGGAAATTCATTGTAGCACATGCACATTAATTTCATCACACTTAAATCCTTCCCTCATTTTATTTAAGGATTTTACTAACTATTTGGTTTTTTGGATTATATTTGACATTGATAATTGATATATTGTCGTTATCAATATTTATGTGCCTAATTATGGCCCAAAAAGTACCAATATGGAGATGGTTTACTAATATTTTTTTTCTTCCAATTGTATCATTTGTAAAAAATTAATATGGACGATATTTTGAAGGAAAAAGAGCATAATTTACCATTTGGTTGGATATTTTGAGGCTTGGTTCTATTTTAAAAACTATTGTGGCTTGTTAGACCCAAAGTTTCGGCGGTAATTAGTTATGTTGAACATTCGGTTTACATGGTATAAACTCTAACCTCAATTTAAAAATGTTATCAAATAACCTAATCATGTTATGATTTATGAGAGACCGGCATTATACTTATTATTCATAATAGGATATTGGTGAAAGTGCATTCAAATATTATTTTCTCTTACCAAATTTTCATTACCTTTAATATTATATGAGATAACAATCCTTTTAAAGTCCTAATCTCATTTAGTTCTTTCTAAGCATGTCACTCCTTTCTCATAAACTAGTTATCCATCTTTTCACTCATATATATAACCTTGAGCCATGTACTCTAGTGGATTCCAATTGGATTGAGTGGTGGAATGCTAATATTTATTTCACTACCACCATTATGTTGTAGTTTGGTAAGAAAGTGGTGAGAATAGATAAGAGTCAATAATGATATCAAGTAAGGAATTCATGAGGAATTCCACTATATTGGAAATCAACCCTTTGGATACCCAACTCTAGGTTTTAGCTTATTAGTTGAATCCTATGTCCAATATCAAGTTGAATTCCATAGATGCAAAGGTACTTAAATCAAAGATTACCTTCATTTGCTCAAATTTGGTAATAAATCCTCTATTTCTTTTCAAATAGGGTTTCTAATGGGTTTTAATTTTATTGAATATTATAAATTTCACCATGAAACTATGAAAATAGGGTTTAAATTTATATTGTACAAGTAGGGTTTAAATTTATAGTATGAAAAATGGAAGAGTATGGTAGACCTACCTTATCCTTCACTTGAACCAATCATTGCCCCCTTAACTCAAACATGCTCACTGCTTAGACTTTGTTACTGGTGACCCTAGTCTTCTCCACTAAAATGAATCAACAAAATGGAGTTGTCAATTCATATAGTTGTTAGATGCACAGGACAACTGAGAGGGTAGTGAATTAGTTATTCATTAAAAACATTCAATACCTCATCAACATTCAAACCCTTAGTCCTTAAACTCTTCTCATGCATTAGCAAAATGTAAACATATGAAATAGTAATCCAAACACATCCAACACATAAGAATACTAGATTTATGTGGAAAACCAAAGAATAGAAAAACCACGGTGAGGATTAGCTCACATATATATGAATTGTAACACCAAATACAATTAGGCTCACTGCTAAGGGTTCACTACCCAAAAAAGAAGAAAGACTCACTACCAAAAGGAATCATTGTTTGGAAGAAAGAAGAATATAAGAAAAATCCAATAGGAAAAATCCACCACTAAAACTTTATGCCATACTGGAAGATATATGTTTTATTCTTGAATGCATTACTGGGTTCTTTGAAATATTGATAACACTTATATTATCACATAATATAGAAATAGGTTTATCATATGATAATCTACTATCCTTGAATATTTTCTTTATCTAAAATACTTGTGTGTAGCATGATGTTGCTGCAATATACTTTGTTTCTATAGTAGATAATTACACTGAATCCTACTTCTCACTCAACCAAGAAACTAATCTACTCTCAAGAAAGAAAGCACATCCACTTGTACTTTTTTGTCATATGTACAACCTACCCAATCTACATTTGTATATGCACTCAAGGAGAAATTAGCATCCCTAGGATAACACGAACCATAGTCCTAAGTACCCTTCAAGTATCTAAATATCCTCTTCACTAGTGTAACATGAGATTCTCTAGGATCTTCTTGAAACCTTTCCACAAGACAAACTGCATGCATGATATTTGGTCTAGTAGTAGTTAGATATAGCAATCCACCAATCATTGATCATATTTTCTCTTATTAGCCTTAGGAGATTCATCATTTTTTCTCAACTTACAACCAGTAACCATAGGGGTACACACTAGTTTAAAATCCTCCATTCCAAAATTCTTCAACATTTCCTTGACATATTTTGATTGTGAAATGAAAATACCTTTTTTTGATTGACTGATTTGTAATCCAAGGAAGAAATTCATCTCCCCACACATTTGCATCTCAAACTCTTTTTGCATTTCCTCTTAAAAATTATTGCACATACCTTCATTTCCTCCAAAGATAATGTCATCCACATACACTACCACAATCAGGATTTGTTCTCCCTCAACCTTGAAGTAAAATTTACTATCTACAGTACCTTTCCTGAATCCTTGTTGCAACAAGTACTCATCTAACCTTGCATACCAATCTCTAGGAGCTTGTTTGAGTCCATACAATTCCTTCTTCAACCTATAGACCATATCATCATCATCTAATAACTGAAATGGTTCCAATTGTTCAATGTATACCTCTTCTTCCAACTCACCATTCAAGAATGCATGATTTACATCCATCTGATATAATTTGAATTCTTTATTTGTTGAAAAATCCAAAAGCATTTTAATGGATTCCATCCTTTCCATTGGAGAAAATTTCTCTTGAAAATATATTCCTTCTACTTTTGAGTAGCCCTTACACACAATTCTAGCCTTGTTTCTAACAACTTGTCCATCCTCATTCAATTTGTTCCTGAAAACCCACAGTTCCTATCACATTCTCGTTTGCAGGTCTTGGGACCAAATTTTAAGTCTAATTCTTCTCAATCTATTCCAATTACTCTTTCATAGCCTTGACCCAATTCTCATCTTTGCATGCCTCAATTATAGTTTTAGGTTCCACCTCTAAAAGTAAACAAAAAATTACCTAGTCCTTTGTCATAGCTGCTTTTCTCCTTGTCAACACACATTTTCTCTTATCTCCAATGATCTGATATTTAGAATGGTTCTTCTTCACATACTTAGGAGTCTTGGGGATCTTTTTTGGAGCTTCTTCCTCTTCATCTTTCATCTCTTTTTCCTTTTCTTCTTCACTACAAGGGGATTCATCACACTCATATCCTTCTATCAGTACTAAACACTATTGTGGTTCTTCATTCACCTTAGCACTTGTACTTTCAATAATTTTCTTTAGCCTTTTATTATAGCACCAGTAAGCCTTGCTTCTTGTAGAGTATCCAAGGAAGATTCCTTCATCAGATCTTGTATCAATCTTTCCTAAGTTTCCTTCATCTCTTCTAATATAGCATATTCTTCCAAAAACTCTAAAATATCTCATAGTAGGGGGTTTACCATACCATAACTCATAGGGAGTCTTTGAACTATTCACTCTTGCTTGACCTCTGTTAACAATGTAGACTACAGTATGAATTTCTTCTCTCCAATAGACATCTAGTAGGTTTTCTTCCTTCATCATTGTCCTAGTTTCTTGAATTGTTATATTCTTCCTCTCCACAACTCCATTCTATTGAGGAGTCCTAGGAGATGACGATTGTCTCTTTATTCCCATGATCTTCACAAAAGCTATTAAATTAAATGGAAGTGAACTCACCACCTTTTTCATACCTTAAGCACTTCTTTTTACATATATTTCATTCTCAACCATAGACTTAAATTATTTGAACTTATCTAGGGATTCTGATTTTCCTTTAAGAAATGTCACCCAATTCATTCTAGAATAAACATCAATCACTAACATAAAATACATGTCACCATGTGGGATTCTTATTCTAGTAGGCCCACACATGTATGTATGCACCAACTCCAAAGGACCTAAAATAGAACATTCTTTTGTCTTGAACCTCTTCTTAGTCTACTTTCTAAATGGATACTCCTTGCATGTTGCATTGATAGGATTTGTAACATTTTTCAGATATCTTATAGCATCAATAGATATAATATTTACCATACTATCTAAATTGATGTGATCCATGTAAGATTTGATGAAAAACAAATCTATTAAGCCCAACAAACCTGCATGCAAAAACCTGTCACAAGGAAGAAATATGTAGGAAACAAAACAAGGGTTTTGCTCTGACAATGTCAAAGTTTATTATCAGCAAAAGAATTAAGAAGTCAATACAATACAAGAGATAAAACCTTATAAAAGGAGATCAAAAATGAAAGGAAAACCTAACCCTAAGGTGAGTGCATTTAATAATTAATATTAATTATTAAATGACCAATATATGTGCATAAAGTGAAGTCTTAAGAGGAGAATAAAGTTAATTAATTACTTTACTCTAACACCCCCCCTTAAGATGAGCTACAATGCAGCTACAAACAATGCAAAAGAAAGCAAAGGAACTACAATGCAACTGTGGGTCCCGGAAACATGGCCTGATCAAGTACCCGAATACAACAAAATCTCTATAAAGCGGAGTAAAGGAGAAAACCCAGTGGGAAAAAAACTCCTCTCCAAAAAGAGATAAAGAAACATACTGAAAGAAAAAAACATGAAGGAAGGAAGGCCTCACTAAGACCCCCCAAGGACAACTTCCTTCACCCCAATCATGGAGCACAACTGAAGATAGTGCGGAGATGCCAAAGGTTTAGTGAAGATGTCTGCAACCTGCTCCTCTGTAGGAATGTACTCCAAGATGAGAGAACCATCCTGAATCAACTACCTAATGAAGTGCATGTGGATTTCAATGTGCTTTGTCCGCTGATGCTCCACTGGGTTGCGAGAAATGTGAATGGCACTCTGATTGTCACACCAAAGAATAGTGGGACTATTTGGAGGAAACCTAAACTCTGTCATCAACTATCGAAGCCATAAAACCTCCTGACTGGCTAATACTGTTGCACGGTACTCAGCCTCTGTAGATGATAATGCAATAGCAAACTGCTTCTTGCAAGACCATGTGATAGGACCAGAACCAAGGCAAAAAACAAAGCCAGAAGTAGACTTCCATCATTGACATCACTGCCCAATCGGAGTTAGTGAAGCCAATGATGTGAGGGGATCCTGAAGTGTAGTGAATTCCATAATGAGTGGTGCCCCGAATGTACCTCAAAATACGTTTGGTTGCTTGCCAATGGCTCTCATGAGGATCATGGGAAAACCGAGAGACAAGGCCAACTGCAAAGGAAAGATTAGGATGAGAATGTGTCAGGTACAACAAACTGCCAACCAACTGCCTGTATAAAGTGGGATCCACTGAAGGAGTAGAACAAGTGGAAGACAAAACAACACCTGACTGAAATGGAGTGGGGGTAGACTTGCAATCAAGCATGCCAAATCATTGAAGCATATCAAGAGCATACTTCTCCTAAAATATGGAAATCCCATCTGAAGACTGAATAACCTGTAGACCTAGAAAGAAGTGCAGAAGACCAGATCTGTCATCTCAAACTGCTCCATCAAAGCTCTTTGAACACTCTGAATCATGGAGGATGAGCTACCTATAAGGATGAGATCATCTACATATAGCACAAGAATCAAAAGATCACCCTTCTGACGCTGAATATACACTGTGTGATCGGAATGACAGCGTGTGAAATGAGAGGAAAGCAAGAAAGAGTCCATCTTCTCATACCAAGCCTGAGGGGCTTGTTTGAGACCATATAATGAATGTCGAAGTCTGCAAACCAAAGAAGTGTCCTACACAAATCCTTGAGGCTACTTCATATAGATCTCCTCATGTAGGTCTCCATGCAAGAAGGCACTCTTCACATCCATCTGAAACACTCCATCCCTGTACAAGTGAAAGTACAAGGCGTATAGAGTTCATCTTGGTGACATGGAGCAAAGGTCTCGAGTAGTCAATACCCTCTACCTAAGAAAACCCCTTCACAACAAGACGTGCCTTATACTTATCAATAGAACCATCTGCAGCATACTTGGTACGATACACCCACTTGCACCAAACCAACTTTCTTCCCTTAGGAAGAGGACAAAGATCCCAAGTATGATTCTTCATCAAAGAAGAATACTCCTCATCCATGGCCCTATCCCACTCAAGGTGACCTGTCGCCTCTGAAAACTTTTGAGGATCATCCGAAATGGCATGACTCAAAAGACTAGAACCAAATGAGCACGAGTACGAGTATCTAAAAGATCACCTGCCAAAGAACCAGCTACCTCAACAGTAACACGGGGCCACCTAGGCAAATGCAGAGCAATTGGTGGTGGTGGAGAGGTGGATCATCATCTACATCATCCTCAAGAGATAAGTAATCCTCAAGAGATGAAGAGGGAGGAGTAGGCAATGAGGGAGAAGCTGGTGATGGAGAATCCATCTGAGGATAGCGCTCATCAAACTGGACATCCCGCCGAAACAAGACTTCTCTGGAATCAGGATCAAACAACATGTACACCTTAACATCCTCACAGTAGCCAACAAATATGAGTGGTCGGCTCTTCCTCTCCATGGCTTTCCGCTGAGCATTAGGAATAAATGCCCAAGCCTCACTACCAAAAACTCGAAATGTAGAAACATCAGGCTTGACATGGGTCCAAGCCTCCTCAGGAGTCATATGTCACAATGCCTTATGAGGCATCTGATTCTGAATATAATTGGCACAATTTACTGCCTCAACCCAAAATGAAGAACTCATAGCTCGAGACTGTATCATACAATTTTCCATCTCCCATAAGGTTCTATTCTTTCTCTCAGTGACACCATTCTGCTGAGGGGTGTAAGGGACTGTAAATTGATGCTGTAAACCATGCTCAATGCAAAAATCTCTGAAATCCTGATTAACATACTCCCCCCCATTATCTGTGCGTATCCTCCTGATAGAAAGTCCAGATTGCTTCTCCACAAATTTCTTAAAAGTCCTGAATGAGTCAAAGACATCATACTTGTACCTAAGAAAGTACACCCATGTACGTCTAGAGAAGTCATCAATAAAAGTGAGCACATAGCGGACCCCTGAAAAGGAAGGAGTTGGAAAGGACATAAGATCACTATGTACCAACTCTAGGGGTGCCCTAGCACGAGTGGCTCGACCCTTAGGAAAAGGATCTCAATGATGTTTGCCAAGGACACAACCTCGACATACACCATCAGTACAAGAAATCTGTGGGAGCCCAATCACAAGTGCCTGAGTACTCATCTACTATAGATATCTATAATTGACATGGCCAAAATGCTCATGCCAAAGCCTGCTCACTGAATCTGCATGTGCTATAAGAGAGGAACCAACAGTTTCTAAACTCTCAAAGCCATCAAATCTGTATAAGCGTGATGTAGAATCCACACTCCCAGTAGCCACAACCAAGCCAGGATCATGAAGGTCTCGAATAACCACATCATGTGGTGAGAACTCAACTATCTTACCAGAGCCAGAGTGGAAAATCTGATAAATAGATAGAAGGTTTGTTGAAATGTCAGGAACCAGAAGCACATCCTGAAGACAACCACCATCCAATGAAACAATACCTAAACCCTAAACTGAAAGCTATGCTAAGTCACCAACTGCAATATGTCTAGTGCCTATAGGGGCAAGAGTGGTGACCAAATCCTCTGTGTGTGTCATATGGTGAGAGGCACTAGAATTTAGAATCCAAGTGGATTCTGAGGACAATGCTCATGCAAAAAGAGCATGACCTTTCCCTGTGGGCTGTGAAGGAGGCTGAGGTGCACTGATATTATGCTACTGCATGGCTTCCTCTAAAGCCTCTAAACATTTCCAACACCTGGAAACTGGATGTCCTTCCTTGCCACAAAAACTACAAGGATCACTAGATTTCTTCTTAGTCTTGGAGGAAGACTCACCAGACTGCAAAGATTTCTGTTTGGGCTGTGGTTTTGAATCAAACTTGAGTGGTGGTGATAGGGACAGGGTTGGATTGAATCAATCATAGGATCAATGCTTCGGGTCTCACCTTTTATAACCCCTTGGTGTCACTCTCTCCACCACACTACCTATAGGTCCCCAATGCTGACTTTCACAAAAAGGCTTTCCTAGGGTTTGAAAGGCTAGTAGCCTTGAGCCCCCAATTAGGTCTCTAAACAAGGGTAATTAGCTTTTCCCTCCTAAACCCACCAAAGAAATGTGGTTCTTGGCTTAGGAAATGTGTTTGCCCTACCTATACCTTCAAGATTTCTAGGGTCTTGGCTCTGTCCAGGCTGTACTCTGCCCTCATGCAAACACTGCCCAAAAACTAGGGTTTCTAACTGCTCAGAACCAGTTTTAGGACTGGTGAAAAGTTCTCCTCCTAAACGGATTGTTGGGCTCTCCTCCTTATCACCATAAGTTTCCAAGACCTTCCCCTAAATTCACAAGAAAGAATCTCTCAAAGTTCTCTTTTCCCCTGCAAGATATGTCACTTTTTCTTCAAGACTGCCCTAACCAGGCCTGCTCTAGCTCGCCTAGGGAATCCATTTGCTAGCACCTCTTGCACTACCACAAGCCCTAATATCTATCATATATACAAGCATGGAGTCTAGGCCCACTCCCAAAAATTATGTACAAATTGTATGGAGGAAAGATGGTCTAGACTTACATTTTCTCCAGGCTGCCTGGTTCAGACCAGCAACAGGCTGGGTTTAAACTATTTACAAATAACAAAGAAAAATGAATAGAAAAAGCTATCAAATGTTACAAAACACGTATACACAACCTCTACTACCTCCTACAACAAGAAAAAAAGTATATCTAATCCATTTAAGCGTTGTAAATGAACAAAAACCAGGAAAAAATAACAAGAATGTTGTTTTTCTTCAATTTTTGAAAACACAGTCCATACAAAGAAACTTCCAGCCCACCAAAAAGTCATGGCATGCCTTAAATATGACTCCACAACAACTTAGGTGCTTTGGTCGAACTCAAAGATGACCTAAAGATACGAATTATAAAACCTCATGTGTTTTCAAACACTTTGGCAAGTTTGGTAAAGATGACAAGTTGGGCTTCAAAACCCATTCTTGATTGCCACCTCCCAATCCATTGGTCATGGCTAGATCAAGTTTTATTCAAAACAACAACACCAAGATAGATGGTCAACATGACCTCAAAAATATCACAACAAAATTTAGACTTCCAACAAAAACTTCAATTAAGTTGAACTTTGCTAAGTGCTCCTGCACCATTCTCCCCCTCTCAGCCCAAACACTAAGGAGAGGAAGGAGAGACCAATGTTAGGTCAATTCCAAGTTTCTTGAACTGATCTTCCTATACCCAGGTGGCTTCTGATTCTGGCTTGTTCTTCCACTTGATAAGGTGCTCCATGTACACCTTATGTCTTGTAGCTTTCTGCACTCTTGACTGCAAGACCTTCTATGCCTGAAGCTTATCTTGGTGAGGAAGAGTCACATTACTGATGTCCTTGAAGATTTCCTTGCTGTTTTGATCCTCATCATTTACTGATCCCTTGTACTTGATCAAATCAGCAATATTGAAAACTGGAGAGATGCCCAAATCTGATGGTAATTCTACCTTATATGCATTCTTGCCATATTTGGCTAACACCTTGCATGGACCCACTCTTTTCATCTGTAACTTGGTTGCCATGACCTTCTGCAATCTGTATTTGTTGAGGTGGACCATAAAATAGTCCCCAACTACAAATTGTACATCCTTCCTTGACAAATCAACATTCTCCTTCAACTTTTGGGTTGTTGTTGTAACTGTCTTCTTGACCTGCTCATGAATCTCCTTCATGGTCTGAGTGAAGTGTTCTGCATGTCCACTCCTATTTTCCATCGTTCCAAGGTCTCTGAGTTCACAAATGCCTCTTGGGTGCATCCCATACACAACCTCAAAAGGAATTTTCCTTGTAGTTCTATTGACACTGTCATTATAGGCATATTCAGCTTGGGAAATCACCATATCCCATGTCTGTCCATATTCTTTTGTCAAGCACCTTAAAAGATTACCCAACACTCTGTTAACCACCTCTGTTTGACCATCAGTCTGAGGATGGTAAGCTGATCCAAATGATAGATTTGTACCCAATCTGCTCCATAGAGTCTTCCAAAAATGACTCATGAACTTCACATCTCTGTTAGAAACAATGCTTAGAGGCAAGCCATGGATCCTTACAACCTCCTTGAAGAAAAGATGAGCTATGTAGCTTGCATCATGAGTAGTTTTGCAAGGAATGAAGTGACTCATCTTGCTAAATCTATCCACTACTACATAAACACTGTCAAAACCAATCTTGGTCTTAGGAAGACCTACCACAAAATCCATGCTCACACACTCCCATGGTCTGTTAGGAATAGGCAGGGGTTGATACAAACCAGCATTGCTAGCTCCTCCCTTAGCTTCATGGATACAACACACTATTCCACATATTTTCTGACATCTCTTGCTAACTTAGGCCAATAATAGAACCTTTGAACTAGCTCTAAAGTTTTATTAATACCAAAATGCCCACTAAGACTTCCATTATGCTTTTCTTGAATCAGCTTTTCCCTCATTGATCCTCTTGGAACACATAACTGATTACCCTTAAATAACAGTCCATTTTGCAGTGGATACTCAGCATATTGACTATGAAAATGATTCTCAAAATCAGAGCATACCTTGTAAGCTTCTGAGAAGTCTTCATCCTCACCATAGAGGTCTTTGAAACTCTCTAATCCAATGCTTTTCAGCTGTATTTCCTGCACTGTTAGCATTCTTCTGCTTAATGCATCTGCCACCTTATTCATTTGTCCCTTCTTGTGCTTGATAGTGAATGTGAAGGCTTGGATGTATTCCGTCCATTTCAAATGTCTATTACTCAGCTTCTCTTGGGTGTTAATGTAACTGAGTGCTTGGTTATCAGTGAAGACCACAAATTCTTTGGGCAACAAATAATGCCTCCACTTCCTAAGGGACTACACTAAAGCATATAATTTTAGATCATAGGTGGAGTATTTTTGCTTGGCTTCATTAAGCTTTTCACTAAAGAAGGCTACAGGTCTACCTTCTTGACTAAGTACTCCTACTGCTACTCCACTTGCATCACACTCAACTATGAACAACTTATCAAAACTAGGCAATAACATAATTGGTTGAGTTTCCACTTCTTGTTTCAGTTTTTCAAACCCTTTATCAGCCTCTTGAGTCCATTTAAACTTTGTTTTTAGACCACCTTTAATAGTATCTAGGACTGTGCACATATGCCACTGAAATTCCTTATGAATTTTCTATAAAACTGAGCTAAACCATGAAAGCTCCTTACCTCTGTTGTTGTGGTTGGTGTAGGCCAGTTTAGGATGGCTTCCACCTTGCATGGATCCATCTTCAATGATCCTTGGGATACTACAAAGCCTAGATACACAAGTTCTTGTTTGAAGAACTCACACTTCTCAAGGTTAATTGCCAGCTGTTCTTCTTGCAGCCTTTTAAGTACCATCTCCACATGCTTCAAATGTTCTTCTGCTATCTTACTGAAAATCAGTATGTCATCAAGATAGACTACTACAAAGATCCCTGTGAAATCCTTAAGCACCTCATTCATTAGTCTCATGAACGTGCTAGGGGAATTTGAGAGGCCAAATGGCATCACTTTCCACTCATATAAGCCATCATTTGTCTTAAAAGTTGTCTTCCATTCATCACCTTTCTTAATTCTAATCTAATGGTAGCCACTCTTGAAGTCCAACTTAGTGAAATACTGTGCTCCTCCAAGGCAATCCATTAAATCTTCTATTCTAGGGATAGGGAATCTATACCTAATGGCGATCCTATTAATTGCTCTAGAATCAGTACAAAGTCTCCACTTACCTCCTTTCTTAGTTGTCAAAACCACCGGGACTGCACATGGGTTGATGCTCTTTTGAATCAGACCTTGATTCAACAATTCTTCCACTTGCCTAGCCACCTCTTGGTTCTACTCAGGGGTAAGCTTGTATGCTGCTTTGTTAGGTAATGAGGCTCCAGGTATGAAGTCAATTTGATGACTTATTGCCCTCTTTGGTGGTAGAGTTGCAGGTGTTCCATCACTCACTATGCTCTTGTACTTATTAAGTAACCTTTGGACTACTTCTGGTAGGACTGTCTTTTCAGTCTTTTCTTCCTTTTTGGATTGCATCATGATCACATATCCTTCATTCCATTGGTGTAGGTCCTTAAGGAACTCCTTGCCACTGCTCAACATGATGTGATTGTCCCTCATCTTCCTCTATCAATGACTGCAGCTTGAAGGTTCTTCCATCCTTCTTGAATGAGATGGTGTTCTCTTTCCCATCATAGATGGAACTTCTGTCATATTTCCATGGTCTGCCCAGTAGTAGATGACATGCATCCATGGGTAATACATCACAAACTAGCTTGTCTTTATAGCCTCCAATTGAAAATTCCACTGTGACCTGCTCATTAACTAAAACACTCTGCCCCTTATTCAGCCATGTGACCTTGTAGGGGTTATTGTGTGGTACCTTCTCCAATTTTAGCTTAGTTACTACCTCCTCTGAGATTATATTGTCTGTTGAACCAGAATCTACAATGACTTTGCACACTTTTCCAAGTATCTTGCACCTTACTCTGAAAAGAGCTCTTCTTTGCTTAGGTTCCTCTTTGATTGGCTGCCCGATCAGAACTTTGTTAAACATCAGATTCTCTCCTACTTTAGACTCTATATGACTGATTTTAGATGCTTTAGGACTCATGGTGTCCTCTTGTGCATAAGCCACTCTTTTCTCATTACTAGAAGAAGATGCTTTCTCCGGGCACCTATAAGCAGGGTGACCTAGTTGGTTACAATGATAACACTTCATGTTTGCAAAGTAAGAATTACTCCTACCTGCTCCTCTTCCTCTATTTGAACCTCCTTGAGGTCCTCTTCCTCTGTTAAATCCTCCTCTTGAAGATGTTTCACCTCCATGCTCAGTGAGCTTAGATTCTCCTTGGTTTCTTTGATCATTACCTCTACCTTGGTAACCACCATGCTGTCCTCTTTGATCTTTGCCTTTGCCTCTGCCCTTAGAAGACTGATCATGCTTTCTTTTTTTCCTTTCCTCAATCTTTATGGCCAACTGATAACATTGGTGGACTGTCTTGGGACTTAGTAAAGCCATTTCTTCCTGAATGTTCCACTTCAAGCCATTAAGGTACCTAGCCACTTTTAGGCTCTCATCCTCTGTCACATTTGATCTCAAGCAAAGCTTCTGAAACTCTTCAGTATAGGTGTTGACATCTTGGTCTTTCTACCTTAGAATTTTCCTCTTCTTGTGCAACTGGATCTCATAGTCATCTGGCATGTAGGCTTCCTTCACCTTAGCAACCATTCCTTTCCAAGTTGATATGGGCTTCTTGCCTTCTTTTCCCTCTCTTTCTGAACAAATTTCCACCATGTCAAGGCTAATCCTCTCAACCTTGATTTGGCAACCTTCACCTTCTGTGCTTCAGTGATTCCATCACATTCAAAGTGATTCTCCATGCCTTCTATCCAATCCATGACCAAATCAGGATCCATCTTTCCACTGAATAGTGGTATGCCCTCAAGTCCTTTTCCACTCAGGGCTTTCAATGCCTTCAAGAAAGGCTCCTCCTCCAAAACAAGGTCAAGTTCAGGGACCTTGTCTTCCTCTACAACCTCTTCTTCCTTTGGTACCGTTCCTTCCAATCTTGCATTGTTCAATGCTTTCTCAAGTTGCTCTATTCTTTCTTTTAAGGACTTTTTGTCCTCTTCTTGTTCTTCAACCCTCTTGGCTAATTGTGCATTTGTCACCATAGCAGGAGTTTCACTTGACTCAAATTTTGACATACAAGCTACTTTCCCAAATCTTTTGCTTGCTCTGATACTAATCTGATAGGGATAGGGTTGGATTGAATCAATCATAGACTCAATGCTCCGGGTCTCACCTTTGATAACCCCTTGGTGTCACTCTCTCCACCACACTACCTATAGGTCCCCAATGCTGACTAGGCACCCTTGGTACTTTTGGCCAACCCTGCTATCATTTTGCAAATTTTGAAACAACCAAACCAATCCTTGTTTTCAATGCTTCACTCTCCTTTGGTCCTTAATCTGCCCTAAAGACCAAAATAAACTCAACCCTCTTCAAAGTTCTTGCAGGGGGTTTTAAGGTTACAAAGACTTCAAAATGGCTTGGCTAGGGTTCTTAGACAACCACAAGTTTCTATCTTACCATCACTTTCACAAAAAGGCTTTCCTAGGGTTTGAAAGGCTAGTAGCCTTGAGCCCCCAATTAGGTCTCTGAATAGGGGTAATTAGCTTTTCCCTCCTAAACCCACCAAAGAAACATGGTTCTTCGCTTAGGAAATGTGTTTCCCCTACCTATACCTTCAAGATTTCTAAGGTCTTGGCTCTGTCTAGGCCGTACTCTGCCCTCATGCAAACACTGCCCAAAAACTAGGGTTTCTAATTGCTCAGAACCAGTTTTAGGACTGGTGAAAAGTTCTCCTCCTAAAAGGATTGTTGGGCTCTCCTCCTTATCACCATAAGTTTCCAAGACCTTCCCCTAAATTCACAATAAATAATCTCTCAAAGTTCTCTTTTCCCCTGCAAGATATGTCACTTTTTCTTCAAGACTGCCCCAACCGGGCCTGCTCTGGCTCGCCTAGGGCATCCATTTGCTAGCACCTCCTGCACTACCACAAGCCCTAATATCTATCATATATATAGGCATGGAGTCTAGGCCCACTCCCAAAAAGGCCGTATAGATTGTACAAAGGAAAGATGGTCTAGACTTCCATTTTCTCCAGGCTGCCTGGTTCAGACCAGCAACAGGCTGGGTTTAAACTTTTTACAAATAACAAAGCAAAATGAATAGAAAAAGCTATCAAATGTTACAAAAAACTTATAGACAACCTCTACTACCTCCTACAACAAGAAAAAAAGTATATCTAATCCATTTAAGTGTTGTAAATGAACAAAAACCAGGAAAAATAACAAGAACGTTGTTTTTCTTCAATTTCTGAAAACACAGTCTGTACAAAGAAACTTCCAACCCACCAAAAATTTGTGGCATGCCTTAAATATGACTCCACAACAACTTAGGTGCTTTGGTCGAACTCAAAGATGACCTAAAGATACAAAGTATAAAACCACATGTGTTTTCAAACACTTTGGCAAGTTTGGTAAAGATGACAAGTTGGGCTTCAAAACCCATTCCTGATTGCCACCTCCCAATCCATTGATCATGGATAGATCAAGTTTTATTCAAAACAACAACACCAAGCTAGATGGTCAACATGACCTCAAAAATATCACAACAAAATTTAGACTTCCAACAAAAACTTCAATTAAGCTGAACTTTGCCAGGTGCTCCTGCACCAGGTGGCTTGGAGGGATTCTCACAAGCCCCTAAATCTTTCTTAGGCTTCAGTTTCTGCTTTTGTTTTCCCTTGGAGGAATGGGCTACCAATGCTTGGTTCTATGAACCTGAAAGTGAATCCATCTACTTGAGCTTAACTTGCTCACAAGTCAAACGATCACAAAAGACCTCAAAAGTAGGCATGACATGTCGAGCACCCAAGGCATCCATGGTGGAATAGAAGGTCGAAGAGAAGATCTAAAATGGACCCCAAAGCTTGGAGAGGATTAGGAAGATTCACTCTGTATCAGTCTTAACCTTTCCACAACCTTGCAAGATAGATCTTTACTGTTTGAACTTCATCAGGAAGTCCTCAATGGAGGGAAACGTATCAGGTACCAAGGAAGTTAACTTGGCCTCAAGCTGCAAAGCTCTGAACTCATTGACAATACCAAAAATTCCATCAAACTTGGTCCAAATGGCTCGAGGAGTGAGAGAACCATCAAGATGAAATAGAAGACTATCGGAAATGTGCAAAGCCATCAATCCCATAGCCTGATCCATATTGTTCTTGTGTTGCATAACCTCAAAGGCGCGAGTCAACTGAGGTTGAACCTCATCCAAATAGGACCATAACCCTCGATACTGGAGAAGAGTCATCATGCGACCCTTCCAAGTGTGATAATTATGCGGTGTGAGAGATTCAATAGATCTATCAGCCATCCTATGAACTGTGCCTCAACTGCTCTGAATTTTTTTATTATTATTTAGTGGTCTTTCAGAACTAGACAGAAGATGCAGAAGAGGTTTGTTTGTTTTGTTTTAGTGTTCATAGATTATGGTTTTCTGATGTAAATGATAGAAAGAAAGAAAAAAACACCCTCCCACAATGCAAAAATCCAATCCCCAGTACAAACTGAAAGCCAGAAAACAATAGAAACAGTAGATGATTGAGACAAATCTCTGTGTACCTGAAGATTTTACTGATGAAATAGACTGCAGATCTGGATAGCAATTGCAGGTAAAAAAAAAATTCAAGTCAAAGTATAGTGCCCGTGGGGGTTTGAAGTTCTGCCTTTTCAGATATGCCAACGCAGACGTCGGATCATGCACGACGTTCAGAGGAATAAGGTGAAAATCTAGTAAACGATACCGGGAAGGACACCACTGTGAACAGCTCAGAGAAGGACACCCAAAAAAATTTCTTTTCACATGCATGCGCTTGTAAAAAAAGCTAAAAAAAGAAACAAAAAATAACGTTGGGCAAGGAATACTAGATCTGAAAACTACAACTAGAACCTCTCAAAATTAGCTGAAGAATCCCAAATTTCTTTTGTCAAACCCTTGCTCCCTTTTTTCTTCAAACATGAACAAGCTACAGCAGATCCAACTCTGATACCATGTAAGATTTGATGAAAAACAAATCTATTAAGCCCAAGAAACCTGCATGCATAAACCTGTCACAAGGAAGAAATATGTAGGAAACAAAACAAGGGTTTTGCTTTGACAATGTGAAAGTTTATTATCAACAAAAGAATTAAGAAGTCAATACAATACAAGAGGTCAAACCTTATAAAAGGAGATCAAAACCGAAAGGAAAACCTAACCCTAAGGTGAGTGCATTTAATAATTAATATTAATTATTAAATGACCAATATATGTGCATAAAGTGAAGTCTTAAGAGGAGAATAAAGTTAATTAATTACTTTACTCTAACAATCCATTCTTCTATGGAATAGCCAACTTTTATTGATTTGATACATAAATTATTTAGCACCACTACCTTTGAGCTAATAAAATTACCTTTTTTTCTTATCCCTACATCAACCAAAATACCAGATCTTCCTTTTCTAATTTCAAAACCATCATCTTGAAACACAAGATTATATCCTCTACTACACATTTTTCCTACACTTAAAAGATTATGCTAGAGACCCTTGACATAAAGAACATCATATATTTTATGTTTTCCATCAAAACTAAGTGAACCTTTTCCACAAATCTTAGGAGATGTATCATCACCAAACTTTACAATACCACCATCATAGCTTTGAATTTAAAAAAACTTACTCTTATCACATGTCATATGATTTGAGCATCCACTATCAATTATCCAGTAATTTCTTTCTTCTCTTGCATGAAAAGAAGTCACCATAGTTCCTTCAATGTTGTGATCTATTACTGGAGCACTTTCCTTCACACATATTTTAGGATTAGCATAATTAGTTCCAACTTTTAGAGCCATGAACAAGAATTCATCACTATTCTCATTAGGATAGTCAAATTCCTCATGATTAGATACACCATTGACACCATTGTCTTTTTCAACATAATAACTCTTCTTGACAAATTTTCCTTTATGATCCTTAGGTTTGTCATTTGAAACTTCGATTGGAAATTTAGAAGCATAATGACCTATCTTTCCATAATTGAAATATTTAAAGGGTGACTTACCTTTGTATTTTCCAATGCCCTTTTTAAATCCCCTTACAAAATTTTCTTTCACCTCATCAAGATCATTCAAAGTTGATTCATCATCCTTCTCTACTTTGCAAACTTTAAAGGAATTTATTTCTTTGTATCATCTTGACCAAACTCTCTCAATTCATAAGAAATTGAAGCACCAAACATCTAATCTCTAGAATAATTATCCAAATTTTGAGCTTCCTTAATAACAAAAAATTTAGAACTATAAGCTTTAGGAAGAGTTCTTAGTATCTTTTTCATCACTTTTCTTTCTTCCAACTTACCACCAAGACCATTGATGGAATTGACAACTTCATCCACTTTGAGCATGTAGGAATTAATATCTTCATCTTCAGACATCCTTAGGGTTTCAAATTTGTCTTTGTAGTTTTGCGTCTTTGCTTACTTGACCTTATCATCTCCTTCATAAATGCTCTCCAACTTTGTCTAGACATCTTTTGTATATTTCAGACTTATCACCTTTCCAAGTTCATAATCAAAGAGACCACTTAGAATAGCATTCCTTTCTTTACCATTGCTCTCATATTATTTGATTTTATCATCACTTGTCAAACTAGCAGTAATCATAGTGTATCCTTTCTCAACTCACTACTAGACACCAAATCCAAGAGACTAGAAATTATTCCATCCTATCCTTCTAGTAAGTATAATATGTTCCATTGAACATAGGAGCTTTAACACCCTTCATGTGCATTGTTCAGATCTACCTCAAGCAGTTAAGATTTCTCCAAGGAACCACATCTCTAATACCAATTTTTAGATGAATAAGATAACTGAGAGGGGGGCGAATTAGTAGTTCATTAAAAATATTCAATCCCTCATCAACACTCATACCCTTGTTAGTCCTTAAACTCTTATCATGCATTAGAAGAATGTGAATATATGAAACAATAATGAAAACACATCCAACACATAAGAACACCAGATTTATGTGAAAACCCAAGAAGGGAAAAACCACGATGAGTATTAGCTCACATATATATGAATTGCAACACCGAATACAATTAGGCTCACTGCCAAGGGCTCACTACCTAGAAAAAGAAGAAAGGATCACTACCAAAAGGACTCACTATCCAGAAGAAAGAAGAATAGAAGAAGACTATTATAAAGAAATTCACTATCTCAAGGCAACAAGATAAATCCACCACTAATACTTTATGTCATCCACAACCTTTGGCTCACTACCTCTAGCAGCTTCAGGCACACTAGAAATGTAGGCCCTTTTGCTCGCTGCATTGGATTCATAGGCATTAAGCTCACACTTAGGTCACCACACTTAATAAATTTTTCATCTTTCACATTCCTTCTATAGATCCTCACTCATCTCCAACAATTCACCTTATATTTATACATTCTGTGACCTAAGCAATCCCAATTAGGTCAGCCTAAATGAAATGTATGTACCCAAAACGTGTAACACTAAAAATAGGTTGGCACCAAACACCTCCACAATGGAAAGAAGTGGATGACAACCACACAAATGGTTAAATAGGACCCAAATATACATCACCATGCTACACAATGCATCCACAATCCATTAGGTACCTCCATAGATAGCATTAGCGCGCCAAGTTGGATAAACTTGCACTAACACTACAATAGACCACTTACACACTTCTTCAAGACATAAAAACCACAAATAAACACTTCACAATATCCAAAAAACTTCTCAAAATATTATAGCATCATCAAAATATTTTATAACTCTGTCGCAACCACTTAAAATTGAGTACACCATTATTCTATGCAACTAAAAACATTGCTATAGAGGATAGTTCACTAACCAACCTTACAGAAAAACTCATCATCTGAAACCTCAAGGGAAGGAAGTTACAAAAAATATAAGAATGTTATTGAATCTGTAAAACAAGAAACCCCACTGTGGAGAAATATAGAGCAATCTCATTTCTCCCATACAACCTTCTATATAGATCAACACACTATCAAACACAACTTTCATTGTTGAATGATCTAAAACCTAAAACTCTAGATATAGAACCTCTTAAAACATCTAATCACCATATCCAAACCACACAAGCACATCTTCAACCATGAAGAAATTTAGAGCACAACACTGAACACACCTTTGTCACATTGCACACTCTTTTATTCAAATTTTCTCAAAAGCCCTTGAAAACCAAGTGAATTTACTATAACTACAACCTTATCCATCAAGATATCAATGAAAACACTAATGATAGCACCAAAACACATTATCAAACCACAAACACATCCATACTAGCGCAAGCACTTGACAACACCAACCATATCCATATTGTTGACATCAATGACCAACACTAGCAACTGTTGACATCAATGACAACACCAGTGTAGCATACTTGCAACAATAACTCTAATTTTTTTTTAAAGATAATACCTTCAAGCGATGGAAATCTTCTCTCAAAAGTATTATTTTAATGTTTTTTTTAATTAACAAGAACCTTCAAATGAAGATGACCATTGATTGAAGGTCCATCTTCAATTGAAGGTTTTTGTGTAATGACCTTCAAGTGAAGGACCTTCGTTTTAAGAAATATCTTTTAACAAAGATATTTGAAGAAATGTGTGTCATTTCCTCCCAAAATTTTCATGTCCTAAGTTTGGGACCAAGTATTATGGGAATACTCTAGATGAGAAGATAACGGATGGAAATTTTAAGTTGCAACTTTCTTGCTTGACTAAGAATTCTCCCTTTCCATATTGAAAATTTGATTTGAAATATATCCAAGAGAATTACAACTAATGGTTTCCAATCTTCCTATAATTAATGGAATTGTAAGGTTAGAAGAGGGAATTTCTTTAATTCGGCAACCCAAAATATTTGAGATTCTCCTTCGTCTAGCTACATATGAGTATTATTGAAAGTAATATATTCTTTTGTATAAATATTTCAAAATTTTGGTTCAATAAATGATGAAGCACATTGAATTCCAAGAACATTTAATATGTGAAAGCATTTTCAATGAAAATATCACTCTATGGCTCTTCCAAGCTAATGGTCAAGTGGAAAATATTTTCACAAAACCTCTATCTAATTTTAAATTTTATAAATTAAAATTAATGCTAGGCCTTAAGGATTTTTCATTGAGGAGGAGTGTGTGTGATAATGACACATTATAATGGCCAAATTATTCTTCATCTATTATAAATTATTTAAAATAATTATGTATGGCCATTGCAACAAGAACCTATGGGGGATTATGTTTTGCGGAGATTCCTTATTTTATAAAAGGCTCCAAAAATATTTGTTAGAATTCTTTTCAATTGTTCAAAGGAAACATGGGATACTATCATTGGATAGTATGTCCCATGAGATACTAACAAAAAAATCCTCCATTGGAGGGTCTTCATTTTTATTTTAAAATAAAAGACATTGAGGTCAAGTATCCCTAATAAATATTGAAGGGGAGTGTTAGAGCATAATATGTGTAAAGGATTCATAATTAACTTGAGTGGCCTTATTAATATTTATGAGGCTCTAATTTTATAGGGCTTGTCCTTTTAACATAATAATATGGCCTTGGTCATAGTTTTTAGTAGTGATTTATAAATTTTGAATTTAAAAATATTAAACATATTAATAATTAATTTAATTAACTAAAAATGTTTATATGGTGCAAATTCACCAACTCCTAAATGAATGTCAAGAATTTAATCATCCATCTATATTTGAGGTTGTAGTGTCAAAAAATGTACACCTTTACATTTTCACACTATTTTTACATCCCATTAATTAATTGGACTTGATTAAGCCTTTAATTGGCCCAATTATGCATTCACAAGCCTTATTAATTTCATTTTCCAAAAGGGGAACCTACATTTAATTAATGTCTACACCTAATTATATATCTTGGAAAATGTGTGTCCTAGGTTTAGGACCTAGGACCCATTCACCCAAGGGTGAATGGGTCCCCCTTAAGTTTTAGGATCCATTTTTTAATATGTTTTTGGTGGCATCTTAATGATCTAAATTCAAATTGCAAAGGTCAGCTTGTGATGTTTAATTGTTGGGTAATTAAGGAAATACCTATACATAAAAGGTATTTTTATCAATTCAAATCTAACAAGCATAATTCAAATTTCACAAGAGAAAAGATTATTGTCAAGAGCATTAGAGAGCAGATATATCAATCAATTATTGCAACATTCAAGATACTATCATGATGTCAATATTTATGTGCGTTCATGCATGTTTTTGGAGCTAACATTGTGATGAAGGTTTCAAGTTTTCAGGCATCAAATCAAGTGTCAAATCAAGCATCCAATCAAGACATTTCATGCAAGATCTAATCCTTGGAGTGATGTGTTATACTTCAATCCTCTAAGGTCATCCATTAAAGGGTTTGGTGAGTTGCAACAAGCTAGTGTTAATTCATCATTCCTTCCATTTATGATTTCATTTTATTGTCAAGGTTTAATTACCAAACTAGGGTTTGACCAAGGAAAACCCTTATCCACCAAAAATAAACATTTTTCTCCTCTTTGTGTGTTTGTAGATTTGCAACTGAAGAAGGATTGAAATTGGATCAAAAGTGCAATTTTATAAAGTTGTCAAAGTTGTCAAGATACAAAAACTTACCTATCGGTTTTATTTTTGACTTTTCAATAGTCAAACCTGGGGGAATCAAAAGCTTAGATATGACATTAGAGGACTAAAAAAAGATTTTTCAAAGCCCTGTACCAGGACCCATTCACCCTAGGGCATATATGTCCTCTAGCAAAGCCTGAAACCCACTTTTGGAGCCAAGTAAACACCATCCTAACCTTCTCATATCTATTCGTTAATGGTTTTTTCTATTATTATTATCATAATACTTCATGTTTCAAGTGTTAGATCTCATAAGTTTGATTGTTAATGCACTTTTATTCCTCTCCCAAAACTAATTTTTAGTCATATTTTATTGTTTTCTATCATAACGAAGTTACGGTAACATAATGTCCAAACTTAGGGTTGACTCACCTTAAGGGTTATAGGTCAATTCAATCATTTTTGGCACTATCCCTCTTCCTAATGAACATGGGAAAAGTGGATTAGTGATTAGGTGGACTCCCCTTTTTCTTTTTGGCATAGGTCCCTCATTTCTAGGTCTTTCTATTTCACCCCTACTTTTCCCTATGTTTCATTTTGGTGAACTTGACTTTTTACATCTGAAATTCTAATTTGGAGGCATTCAAAACTGTAGATCTAGCTTTGTATTAGTGTGTTTTGCATTATTGTTCTTTGCATTGCATTTAGGGTTTAGTTTTGCATGTTTGCATCATTCAAATTCATAAAAAAATCAAAAAAATTGTATTCTTTTGCATACATTTTGCATTGTAGTTGCATCAAGAGTTTCCTTCAGTCATTTAGATTCAATTTTAGTTCAAAATTTCATTCCAAAAGTTGTCACATTGTTCGCTATTTATCACTAATTGCACTTTCATTGAGACACCTAAAGCTAGAAAAAACTATCACAGAATTCACAATCTATAGCCTGAAATAGAAATTTCAAACTTCAAACCAGAAACACAAACTTGAATTTTTCCAAGCCCTGTATAAAGACCCATTCTCCTTTGGGTGAACCCATCCTTGTATAGGTGTTGTTTCAACTTTCTGGGCATCAATTTGTCTTTGTTTTCTTCATTATATTTTGTTGTCATATTTGAGTTGTAGTTTCAGAAAATAGAAAATTTTGTACTTTCTTGCATTATGTTCAATTGGTCAAATTAAGTTCATTGTTTGAAATCAAATTTGGCATTAAAAACACATCATTTTCAGGTTCTTTGTACCTTAATTAGTCATTTGTCATATCTGAAATCTTGCATTCACATTTGCATTTTAACTTCGTCATGGATATGTGTTTTAGTAAAATATGGGTGTCCTTGAGATCTTTGGTAGATGTTTCAAGTCGTGTGTTTGGTCATGATCCTAATGCAATTGAGCCTATTCATGAATTTTCACCTCCTAATGAATATCCCCGTGAGGTGCACATCTTAGCTCAAGATGAAGATAACATGCAACAATTCATACAAGATTCCTTATGCAACCTTGAGAACAATGCATCCTTCCAGTGATAACTTTAAGAAACCATCCCTTAAGAAAATATATAAAATCTTGGCGAATATTTCTTTTTTTTAGAAAAAAATAAAATATTGGCGAATCTTTCCTTTTTTCAATTTTTTTTTTGATTTTATTGGCAATTTTTTTACATCACTATTTTTTTATAGAAAATATTGGTGAATCTTGAAAAATAATAGGAAAATGTATTAATTATTAGGTTGAATCCTTTCATTTAAAAAATAAATTCTCATGGAAAAGTAGGGGCTTGAGGGTGGAAATGAATGATGGTTTTAAGGGGTAGAACCTATAATATTTAGTTGCCACCATTGATTTAAAATATAATCTAATGACCCTCATTGTATTCCATAAGGTAAAATGTACTTGTGATCTATAATGCTCATGGGGCCTAAAATTAACTTTATTTCAAGCCCCATGAGCATTACAAATTACACATATATTTTACCTAATGAAATGTGAGGGATATTAGATTATATTTTAAATAATGGAGGAAACTAAAGATTAGAAATATGGCCTTAAAGAAACTAATAATTATGATATACTATTAGTGAATAAATTTAGATTTCTATTATAACTTATAAAATTAGGTGAATCTAATCTAATCATGTATTGAATAATGTGGAAATTTTTTGAGTTAAAATGTTTAATAAAATAAATTCTTTGGCGAATTAAATAAAGACTAAAATAAAATTATGTAAAAATGTGGCGATTTAGATCCCATTATAGCTTAAACTATTAGCCAAACTTGGATTCCTAAATTTCAACAATTAGCCAATTGGTGAATATTAGCTACTAAAAAAATTAGTGCATCCTTCTATCCATCCATGAAACAACCAAGACCACCTATAATCCCATCACTTGATATGTTAAACCTTTTACATCTTGAAATTGAAGCAAAAAGAAAGCCTCAACCATTAATCATTAATGAAATTATTAACAAGGACAATAGTGATACTCTTCTTTCTTATGCTCATTGAGATACTAATACACCCATTAACTTTGAAGAGAGTTATGGTTAAGGATTTAATATCTTTAACAAATGAGCATGAAATCCACAAAAAATTAGAAAAAATACCATCCAATGATACCAAGGGGTTAGGATATCAAGATCCCCCCCCTTGCACATCTCCTAATGGAAAAGGTGTTCTCTTTCATAAGATTGTTTCAAAAGACCAATTAATACCTCATAAGGATGATAGGGTCACCTTAGATCCTCCATATCCACCTCAACAAGTTTCCAAATCAAACAAAAGACAAAGGCCTTACAAACTCAAGAATTTGCAATTTTCCTGTCTTATGTTCAAGAATGAAAAAACTTTACAAACACTTCTTAATCAAGGACTTATAACATTGCCACCTATCAAAGAAAATAAAAAAGGAAAAAGTACAAACATGTATCATTTTCAATACCATAGAACTCTTGGGCATAGTAATGATGAGTGTCATGCTTTAAATATAATTAGTAGATAATGTGAACCATTTTCACATGAATATGATTGTATAATCAATTAGTAATTGATCACTTTGCTCCTTTTCATGTGATATTTGTAGGATCATCGCATGTTCACTATTACATGCAAATTATTTTCTATATTGTAAGGAGAAAATTCTCATCACCTACCTCAATTCATCCTTGTCCTACACTTAGTGGGGGAAAGGGGTTAGATATAATTTTCCTAGTTTGGAACTTGTTGTTGTCCCTTTGGCTAGTTATTTTCCTTCCAAATATGATGGACAAGATTGGGATGCAGATGACTTTCTACAGGTTGACTCGTATGTGCCACACTAGTCTTTTCTTCCTTTGCATGTTCTTTGTGATTTCATGTATGTAATGTGATCCCTTGTATCATGTTTCTTGGCATGTATTTATATATTTGTGAGCTTAATTTGGATGACCCTTTTCACTCTGTTGGTGCAAGGATACAAAGGAAGTGAATCCATTGTGACATTCTTCTATTTTTCATAAACATTACCTTTTCATTTGTCTTGTGTTTTCATTTTGGGGATTATGCAAGGAATTGAGACATTTAGGTCTCTTCTATGTTGAACCAAAATATTTTCTTTATTCTCTTTATGTTTCATTCTTCCTTTGTGCTTGTTGTTCCATGAGTTATTTAAGGAATGCTGACAATTTTGAGGTCAATTATATCACGGTAGCAAAGACATATGCTGACCCCAAATCCGTGGATCCCTTATGCATATGGGGGGAATCCTCCTTTCATGTTGTAGCTCTACTTGTAAAACACACTTTTTACATAGGGATTTCCAAATAAAGGTCTCATGTATTGGCATTTATTATGTTCTACTTTAAAGTAATTGATCACAACATGGTGTTTAACAATTTCTTTAAAGTGGGGGCATACATGTCCCTTGTTCATTATTTGCATATTCCTTTCAAAGTGTGGTCTTCTTACTTCATGTGATGTGTCTTCTTGGTGGTGACATTGGGTTTGATGTCCTTCAAGAGTGTGACCTTTCTTGCCATATAAAATTCCTCTTAGTGATAATGTTATGGCTTGCATTCCCTAAGTTGTAAATCTTTTATCCTCAACTAGTCCTCTCTTGGTGACATTAAGCATGATGTTCCCTAAGGTGAGACCTTTCATGAACTAAGCAAAACCCATTTGACTAACCTATCCTATTGTATTTAAAACTTTGTCATGGCCAAAAAATATAACTAACTTTCTTCCCATTGGAGCCTTTTGTTTTTCATGAGTTTCTAGCATAATGAAACTTGCTAGCCTTGTGGAACCCTTTTTGTGTGGAACCTTATAAAAGTTATTAGAAGGTATAACTTTTGTTATGGTTGATGTATGGGAGCCTGTAGACTTGGCATGACTTTCCCATCAGCCACCCTTTTGTGGGTACATACCAACCTAGCGTGTGTTTCTCACTTTCATGGGGCTCACCTAGTGCACACCAAGTTTCACTAGCCCTCATGAGTATATTTTGTTTGCATAGTTGTGGAACCCATAAATTTTCATGGTTCCATTGACTTCATGGTCATGTTACTGGTTGCTTACATATTTTTACATTAGGACTTTCATTTAGTTTATGTTTTTACATTGATCGGCCAAACTAGTTTACTCATCACTTAAGTGCCTTCCTGTGGTCTTTATTATCGTTGTTCAACCATCCCAATGCCTTGGTTACCATCAAGCCTAGCGTGATCCTTTTTATCAACAACTTTTACGCACATGTCTCTAGCATTGTTTAATCTTGTCACTCGTTGTTCATCCTCCTATCATGTGTTGTTGTGTGAATTTTTTCTTCTAACCCACGATGAGTGATATAATGTCTATCCTTCGGCCTAAGTCCATCGCCTGTCACATGTTTTGTTGTTATTTTGAGGAGATAACCTGCGATGAGCGATGCAGTTATGGTCTTGACCCATCACTGGCCCTTGTACTATCGCTAGTTATGTTGTGCTTTTCTAGAGAGAACCCACAACCGTTGATGGGTAAAGCATCTTCCCATCACGTGTCTTTGTTCTATCATGAGTTGGGATTAATTAATGAACCTTGGACACGCGATGAGTGATGGAACTTAAGTCTTCAGACGAGATCTTTCTCCCCGCTCATGATCAAGGGCTGATGTCTCATCGCTAGCCTTCTAGCAATCGCTTGATGAGATCCCAGTGTAGAAAGGAGACACACAATGGGTGATACTCATGAAATGTGGGGAAATACGTGTGGCAGTTTCCTAGTGCATCGAGTACACATCAAATTGTCGGTGAGGCCCATGGAGAGTAGGAAGCAATGTGAGTCATTGGATGAGTTTTTCATCGTAATGCATCAATGGTTTGAATTCAAATAGGAACGACCAACCTGAGGCGTAATTTTTCACTTGTGCAAGCTTTCTTCCACCATTAATGGTATGTGTACTCGACTAAATTCATTGAAATAGGTTTATAGTTTGTATTTTCATCTCAGTCAAATGTCTGAGGAATTGAAGGAGAGTTTGAAGTAACCAAAGCTAAAGCTGAAGGAGTTGTAGAAAGTTTATTCCTGGGTAAGTTGCCATAAATCTTCCATTGGTTTCTTTTATTACTTTTTCGCAACTAGTGTGTCGAACCAAAGGGGGCCTAAATTGATTTCAAGAATTGTTTAGGGTTTCTCATTTCGCTTGAATTAGCACAGTTTCCTAATTGGGTAAAATCATGTTTGAACTTGAGTGTGAGCTATTAAGAATAGGGTAATAATCCCAAACCTAGTTTATTTCCGAACTAAGTAAAAACCTTGAAGAAGGTAAAATGAACCAACTTGGTGAGTCCTCATTGTCGAAACTTGTACCCAAGAAGAAAAAGAAAAAGGTCTCCCATGACCCTCCTCAAACATCCGAAGTCACTAAAAAGAAAAGGGGCCAACCTAAGGATTATACCCACTTCATGGATAAATTCCAACCACCAAAAGTCAAGGAAAGCTACAGGAGAAGGAATACTAACCACTAATTTTAAGGACCTTAGAGAGGGAATTGGTGACATTGTTGTGGCAGAGACTGGATGGGAATTGTTCCTATATGCTTTTACAAGAAGAGATGCTCAGATTCCTGGTAAAAATGTCTGGTGTTATCATCTAGGAAAACTGGTTGTCTCCAATGTTTTTTTTTAGGTGGACTTGATGCTCCATTTTCCAGACAGGTATGATGACGTAAACAAGGTAATTACAAACGTCGAGGGTAGGAGCATTCTAGAAATAAAGGCAAGTAAATTTGTAGAGGTTTTCATAATGAAACTTGATGCGAGCGAAGAGATCAATTTTGAAAAATTGTAGCAGGAATATGCTAAACTGATGCAGGAGCATCCAATGGTGTAAGGGCAATCTTGCATCACCCAAAAATAGTTAAATTTCAAGTTTCTCGGTTTTTATATTTTTTTACATTTTTGGATACCCTTTTCATCATAATGAAATTCCCAATTTATGGTTTTTATTTTTGGTTCATGGGTTGAAAGATATTGCAGTTTTAGTTTCATTTGCACACTGAAAAATCTTCCGAGTTAGATTTGAGGCACTTAGAGTTTCCGGAATGGCCCCAAAACTTTCCAAAATTGGCAGATAATTTTGAGCCGTTATTGAGAGACCTTTCAAACGTTTAATCGAGTCCTAGATCAAAAGTTATGGCCCAGGAAGTTGGCACTTTCTAGAAGATACAATTGCAAATGTTCTTTTGAAATTTGAAATTCAAGTTGTAATTTTTCGACCAAACCACCTAAACTCAAATTTGAATGTTGTTTTGGCTCCAAACTAAAGAGGAGCTCTATTTATGGGCAGGTTTCTAATTTTTGGGTAACTTTTTGGGGACAAGCTCGCATATTGCGAAAGGGTTATCCTGTAGCTTTCTGTAGCTTGCATGTGTTGTAAAACTTGGGGATTTGAGATCCTCTGCATGTAAGAAGCTCCATTTTCTGAATAATAAAATTATTCTCTTGTTTGTGGGTTATTTTTTGTGTCTCAGGCTGCACCCTCATCGTAAACACAAGGTAGTGCTTCGAAAAGGTGAAATACCTAGGCATAGGCGAGAAAAGGGGACTGCATTTGCACTCAAAGAGGTTGAACCATTGGACTGTCAAGAGTTTGCAAATTATTTCAAATACACATATTAAATGTTGTGTTAGGTGCTTGGAGTAAGGTGTGATGGAAGGATAACCTCACCCCTATTATTTATAATTCTAGATATTTAACATAATAACAAGCATACCTAGTTTGACTATGCCCAAAAAGTTACATAATAGTTACAATATGATCTGGTAAGGTTAAAGGAGAGAAAAACCCCATTGACATTCAAACACTATTCATTGTTGATGCATATGATATTATATCAGGGACAAGAATTCTTTGGCAAGGCCATGAAACTAAGGCAGGTGGATGAAAGGAATAATAAGTTTCTAGTTCAAATGTGGACACACCTTTGGGATTTACAATGCTCAAAATTAAATTGTACTACATTCTGTAACATCATAAAAAATACTACTATGGTACAAATGGGTGTTGCACCTATTGAAAGGATTTCCAAAAAAATTCAAGCATTGTTAAGGCCAAAGGAATTTGGTGATGACCTAGATTATGAATGCAATTGGGGAGACTAGTATTTATATAATGATTGCATGGTCATCAGATGTTATGGGACTCCTGTTGCACCACATTTGTTACCCAAGTTTGTTTCTGATAGGTTGGCCTTTATTGAAATAATGTGGCAAATGGACCAATATGTTGCAGAGAACTTTAGGTTTTTCCAAAAGGCCTCTATCATTGCATCAAATTTCTCCTTTGATTATTTTGTTGTATCGACAAAGGAAGAATATGAGGTATTTGGTATAATGTTAGCAACTTGAGAATGAAAGTAGCCTCTACTAGAAATTTTGACTCAAAAGAAAATATCAACAGAGAAAAGATAAAGGATAAAGAGGTCAATCTCAGGGTATGGACCTCATGCTTTCTACTTCAGGGAAGATGTGATAAGGAATTTTCCAACAACTTGTATTATCTGAGATAGAGTAGACATATGGATGAAGATTGTTGAGGTTGAGCATAGGGCTTATACTTAGAATTCTTACTATCAAAGACCTTAAAAATAGATTTCTAACAAATATAAAAGGATGGAATTGGTCCTTAGTGACTTCATGGATTTCACTTTCTTGGAGGAGGTGGAACAACCTAAGTAGCTAGCTCAAAGCGCACTACATGAGCATTTAATAAATGTTGGTGGTCAACCAAAGGAGTTCACAACACTAGAAGAGCAGCAACCATTGACTATAGAGCATACTCCTGTTATGGAGTTACCTATTGAGAGCGTTGGTGAAGAACAAGATGTTGAGGAGAATGTGTGTCAGCCATCCATCAAATTTGCACCTGTTGAACAAGGAGCAAAGTTTGAATTTTCATAGCCCAATATTGGGGATGTAATGAAACCTTTTGTCCCAGATGATAGGCTAGTACCTTGGGAATATGATGAAAGTTGAGATAATGATGCAAGGGTACTAGCGTGTGCTAAGTTTTTAGAATATCACGCTTTTGTGACAACAAGAGAATTCAGGGAATATGTGGCTAAGCTCAAGGCTCGGGAAGTAAATGATAGGATAAAGAAGGCTAAGGAGGGAGTGGACCCTTCCCAACTGGATGAAGTTAGAAAGAAGATTGAAGAATAAATTATTCAAGAAATTCCATAAATGAATCCTATGGAAGCTAGGGGATTGGTCAAAGACAGTGGAATGATGGTGATGTCTGGCTAGAGTTTGTCATCAATAATTTCCCTAGATGCAATCAGAAATGACCCAGGTGTTGTGGTGTTAGAAGAAACTTTTGGTTCATGGTTTTTTCCTAGTCTACATGCATTGGCTTCTTGGCAACTGACACTAGATTCATTTAGATGTAGACTCAATAGAGCAATGACTAGCCTCTCAGGAGACTTGATAATAGGTAGGGCTTCAGAGATGACAACCCCACAAGCTACAAGACTAACAATGCACACAACCATGATGAGTGTGGAAACTGCAGAGATCTCTCAGGCCAGGTATATGAAATTGTTGGAAAAGCATAACAAATTGGTTGAGGAATACAATAAGTTAAAGGCTACTACAGTTAGTGCAGGTAAGAAGACCTTACCTACTTCCCCAACTAGTATCTCATCATAGGAAAAGGAAACCTTCAAGGCAAGAATTATTTCCATGAAGAATGAACTCCAAACAGTCAAGTCTTAAAATATTAAGCTCCAGGAGGATATGAATAAGATCACAAAGGGTATGGATGATGAGATCTTAGGCCATAGATTGACAAAGGCAGCTTTTAAAGCAGAATATGCATGGTTAATATATAAGGGTATACATGAGGCTTTTGAAGGGTTCCAACATGTTCAAGAGGTTTTCCAAAATACTTGGAATAAGTGGAGCAGTAGATTGAATAGTTTAAAAGAGATACAAACAAACACAAAGGATGACCTTGAAACTCCAACAAATCTCCTGGATATCATAAGGGGAATTGAGATGATTGGTGAGATCATAGAATCTCATGAGCGAATTGGAATACTGCTACAAGGTAAAATCAAAGCCTTTAGGAGAATGGAAGAACGTGGTATGCCCAAGATCCTTAATGAAGATGGAACACACATGAAGTATACACCATGGAGGGAATTATTCAAGCATCAAATAGCTATAGGTCCATGAATAGAATATGTTGATGATAAATTGGACCTAACTTTCTTGAATGGCGTTATTGATACTCTCATTGGAATCCAAATAGGTATGGACACTTTTATGAAAGAAGTCAGAGTAGTAATTGATGCAAGATACAATGCATATGATACAAAGGTGCAAAAATTGTTTGATATTAATTGGCCTATTGAGGATGAATATAGAGATTGGCTAGAGAAATATGTTGAGTAATCCATGAAGGTGGCGAGAGGAATATAGAGCATGGTCGAGTATAGTACAGGTCTGGCCTTTGAAATAATTATGTAAGGGAAATATATATCCTCTTAATATGAAGATGCATGTGGTAACCCAGCCTATCCTTTTCTTTTGTTTTATTTTCCTCTTCTCTCATTCTTTACACCTTTTGTCAAATCGATGGTGATGTGGAATTCTTGAACAATATGGATACGAGCTCCTAAAGCTTTTACAAGTTTTTTCCTTTTTTATTTTCCCCCCATTTCTTAAAAATGTAAATATAACTGCCTAGGGGTTGAAATGTGCTTGAAATGCTAAATGAAATGAAATGTAAATAGCCAATAGCTTGATGCTTGTTTGCTCCCTTGATTGTATCAAAGGGATTTCAAGGCTATTGTGTGGGGGTCTTTGAAATTTTGTTTGATCTCAGATAGTCGTAGTGAATTTTTTATTAGTACAAACATATAATGGATATAGAATTACTTATTGAGTCTTAGTATATGAGTTTGTATTCACAGTTAGCTTAAATGTTTGGCAACAGTTATAACATTTGAAAATAGATAATGGAAAATTTCATGCAAATTGTCTCCTTTGTATACATTCACAAATCAGCAATGAAATAGTTAAAGATTGTCTCATTGGTCTCCAATTCATGTGGTTGGATGCGTGTTTGCATTGTTGCTTCAATTCATGTTGTTGATTAAAATTATTTAATGCAATCACTGGTTTATGAGTTAATTCATAGGATCTTTAATTATGTTTTTATGGAAAGCCTGAGTAATGAATTTGCAATGAAAATCCTTAATGGTATGTAAATATCAAATGCTTTAGTTGTTGCATTATAGTGTGTTGTAAATTCGACCTCGTCACCCTAGGATAATGCACTAATTCTAGATATTGAGTAAATTCAAATATATTGGATCAGTTGGATCATATCAAAGAACCATTTATTTAGTTAAATTCATCTTTAGTATGGTGATGGTTATTGTGGTTTTCATTTCAATTGTCCATTCTCTGCTCCAAGTCATAATGGTGTGAAGGATTTTCCAATTCCTTGCAACTTATCACTTGTAGAGTCATTGATATGATAATGTATTTTCTTAACATGCAATGTATGCGGAGATCTTTTGAAAGAATATTGTGAGTACATTGTTTGATCACCCTCCTGGGTTTTGTAGAGCCTGAAGTGCAGGAGGAAAGCTAAATTTTTTTCTCTCTTTCGATGGCCAACCCCTTTGTGGATGCTAATCATTGGAATTGGAAAATCCATAGGTTTCCTTGAAGATTTGGTTGGTATTTAAAAGAGCCAACAAAATGGCAACTCTGCTAGGGAGCTTCCCTAAATTTTAGCATCTCTAGTGCAGATCTGGTACTAGTAGAGTTAGGGGTTTTATTATTCTTTGTTGGAAGAATTATTGGTTCACATCTCAAAGTTACATACGTCATATTTAGTTCATGCATCAACTTCTGGCCAATTATGTTGCATTGTATCGGGTTATGTTTAAAATTTTCTCTAAGGTCACAAATAATAACATCTTGAAAGGGACTTGAGATGAAGGAAAGTGACAATGTAGCTAACACCATGAGGAAAACCAGAAGTCACACAAAGAAAAATCCTAAGCATAAGGTGGAACTTGAGCCTACAAAGGATAAATAAGCTGTATGGAAGAAGAAAGCTCCTGAATCCGGTAATTCCCTCAAATCTCTTGTTGAAGCTTCTCCTACCTTTAACAATGAAGTAAATATTGTAAATACTAATGAGAAAATAATGGTGGGATACCTGAGGGAGGCCAAGGAAGTTTTCCTATTGAACAAGTTTTTGATAATGAGCTTGGTATTTCTAGAGAAGAAGATAAATGGGAATTATGGGGTAAGAGTAAGGGGTTACCAGAACCACCAACACCTGGGGTGGGGTCTATTTTTCATGGGGGAAATTTTAATCCAAGCGGAGAGCTCCCCAATCCGAAAACACTTACTCTCCCCGAGGAGGATCCAGTCGACCAAACTTTTCCCACCCCAACCCCAAGTGAATATGGAGATTTCATCGAAAATGAAGATATAGATAAGGATGCGCAAGCCTTGGAAGAGGAGGAAAATTGGCTTTTCGAGCAAGAAGAAAAGAAGATATTACAAGCCTTGAAGTAAAAGGAGGACAAAATTAGAGCTAAGCAACTTGAAAGGGATGTTAGGAGATGAAGGGTTGAGAAAATGAGAGAGAATGCTGCTAAACGTAAAGCTTCTGAAGAGAAGGTTGCTAAAATAGCATCCCAAAGCATCCCTCAAGTTATAAAAGCAAAAATTTAGATGGGAACTTCTGTTGCTAGCACATATACAACAATTATTACTACCACTAAAACCTCTAATCCTCCTAAGAAAACATCATTCATAGACAATGGGAAAAAACCCATAGATCATTCCTAGAAGAATCCTTTCAACACATTTAATACTAGTACCAACACAAATACCCATACCTTAGCTGCCAAAACTCCTATTTATAACCCTAAAATTGATCCTAATCTATCTGCTACACCCTCAACTCCTGAACTCATGAAATTGTAGGAAGATTTAAAGAAGGCTGAAATTGAAGCAGCCAATGCAGAAATGGCCAGAAAGATTGCATTCCTCAAAATTTCAATACCAACTTGGGAAGCTTCAAGCTTGGGGAAGAATGATAGTGGATCTCAGAAGAATAAGTCTAGGGGACATACCCCTAGTGGAGGAGGGGGTGGTAACAAGGGTGGTGGAGGTGGTGACAGTAAAGATAATAATTCCTATTCTGAGGATGATGAAGAAGATAAGAAGAAGAATAATGGTAATAATGGAAGTGGAAAAGGTAAGAATGCAGATCAATTGGACAATAAGAAGGATGATGAACAAAGAGATGCTCATAGGGATGGGCATCCCAGGAGGCCACCTCAAAATGATTGGTACAGACAATTGTGTTTTGACAACATTCCTAGTTATCCAAACCCTATCCCAGATAATGCGAGGAAGCATCTCCCTAAATTCACAGGCAATAACACATGCAGCGGGGAAGATCACTTGAAAGCTTTCCAAAGTTTTGTGGAAGATTTTGAATTGTGGGATGATGATCTTGCAATGAAATACTTTATATAATCCTTGACCAAGGATGCAAGGGATTGGTACAGAGGGTTACCAAATGCAAGCATTAAATCAAAAGAGTCTTTCTATAGGGTTTTCAAGGAACAATATGGGGATCAAACTGATCCCAGGTTCAGATTGAATGACTTTAATAATATCACTAAAGGACATAATGAGTGAGTCACTAAATTCAACACAAGATTTTAGAAGTCTATGAATAGAGTACCTACCTATTTATGACCTAATCCCGATGCATGTTTTGTCACTTATTATAATGATTATGACTATAAGATGTGTTATTTACTCAGGGATGAGAACCCACCGAACTTGAGAGAGTCCTACAAGATGGCGATTAACATTGAGAATAATAGGAGAGCCTCTGGTAAAATGGGAAGAAGGGAAGATCCCAAGGCTTCGAAAAACATCAAAACTCAAAGTGTTAAGATGGGAAAAGCTACAGTTCCTGATGAAAAACTAGATCAAATTATTAGTCTAGTACAAAAGGCAGCCAAAAATGATAAGCCGCAATTTCAGAGGAACGAAAGGCCCCCCAAATTGCAAGATTACCCATATCATACAAACTGGCATAATGGGAAGCTAGTAAATAATAATTGAAAGAATGTTCAGGGTACACTAGACCCTTTACAAAAGAATTCTACTAATGTTTCCAAATATTTTCCTTGGTGTGGAGTCTATCAGATGCCTCATTCCTCACAACAATGTGTTGTGGCAATATTAGTAGAAGAATCTCAAGATAGTCAAGTAGGTCTAATTATTTTCAAGAGAATAATGAAATGACAAATGTATTCATGACCAAATTAGATCTTGGTTGTGAAGAGTATTCTTCATATGATGAACCCAATAGGAGTGATATGAATGTCCAAAGGCAGCAGATGAACTCTTACCATCAACGGGTTTTCTCAGATGAGGAAGGAGAGGATGACTGTGCAATTTATACTCTTGAATCAGATAATATCTCTTTGAGGAGACCCTCAAATGAGGAAATTGAGAGGTATACAATTGCATTGGTTGCCAAGGAAAGGAGAGATTATCATCTAAGGAATAGAACTGTCAGTGGTAATTAAGGCAGTCCAAGTAGTTTGTTTATTAAAGAAAAAAATGTGGGAAACAAAGCAACAAAGGCTGAAAGCAAGAAAGAAGAAGAAAAGCCCAAGGAAGGAAAAGAAATGTGAATTTGCGCTAAGAAATAAACTAGGGAAAAAATTGATGGTGATGTTGTCCCTCAAGTTGAGAAAAGAAAAGATGTAAAACAAAGTGTTGAGAAAGTCCAAGGAATAGATGAGAAGGTAACCCCTACAGAACTTGTGCTCCCTGTACTACCGAATTATTCTCTAGTAGATATGTTTTAGGTCTTTTCACAAGTTAAAGTCACAGTCCCATTCTTAGAAATGATGCAGATAGATGAGCATAAGAATAAAACTATCACCCTTATTAATAGTGTTGTTGCTAGTGGGAAAGATAAAATGATAGTCCATCAACCTAAAGCAAGCACCAACCAAGAGAAGAATATTCAGGCCAAAGTAGTAATCAATGAAAATCTTGAGGTGTATCTCGACACTACTATTACTACTAATCCGAGTCATGTGAATCCATTTTTCTCGAGCTTGATCATTGATGGTAAATTGCTAAGGAAATGCATGATAGACTCAGGGGCTTCGAATAATGTAATTCCAGTAAAGATTATGGAAGCAATGGGCTTGAAAGTTGATAGTACATATGGGAAATTCTATGCCATGGATTCAATGAGGTTCTTGTTATTGGGGTGATCAATAAAGTTCCATATAAATTGGTAGCCTTTCTTGAAAAAGGAGTTATATATGAGTGTCACGGTGGTGGACATCCCACCAACCTATGGAATGTTGTTTTCTAGACATTGGAGTGCTTCCATGGGAGGGATTATTCAATGTGATTTTTCATTTGCCACATTTTCTATTGACCAAAAAGATGTCAAGGTTACTAGAGAACGTAGAGCTCCTCATATGATTGAACACATTGAGGAACCAGATGAACTAGTAAGGATTAATTTTTTAGATACTAGTTTGGACACTTTCAGGATTGAGGAAGAAGTGCCAGAAGAGGCAATCAAGCCTACACCAATTGACAAGGAGGTCCAAGAAACAACACATGAGGACAACCTTTGGACCATGTATTTTGATGGAGCATGCTCGAAGGAGGGCTCAAGTGCAAGAGTCATTCTTATTTCTCCACAAGGTAAAAAATTTAAGTACTCTTTCTTGTTACAATTTTCTTGTATGAATAATGTTGCTAAGTATGAGGCCCTCTTACTTGGTTTGAAAATAGCTTCTAAACAGGGGATTAAGTTGCTAAGGGTTCTAGGTGATTCTGAGCTGGTAGTTTCTCATATTAGATCTAGATTTGTCACTAAGGACAAGAGGTTAAGACAATATAGGAATGAGGTTTGGGACACTATTGAGGCCTTTGATTCCTTTGGTATAGATTCAATAGAGAGAGGACAAAATTTCAGAGTAGATTTGCTAGCTAACATTACAGTCAAGCTAGATGATGTAACTTTTGATGGTGTCTCAAGAATAGAGGTGCAAACATGACCTATAGTACCTGACAACATTTGCAATTGGAAAGTGTTTGATGATGATGAAGACATTTTGAGATTCTTGCATTGTGTTGAAAAATATGAGAGTTAAGAGATTGATTTGAGCTCATATGTGGTGGAAGTTGATGGAAAGGAAACTTTGTTTGGGAACGAGATAATTCAGTTGAAAAAAAATAAGATTCCCAAGGGACTAGTCACACTAGAAAGGGTCTTTGATGGCCTAGATAGATCAAATTCCAAGCAAGCATCTACACATAAAGAGGACTTAGAGGAGATAAATCTTGGAACAGAAAATGCACCCAACAAGGTGTATATAGGTAAAAAAATGAAGCCCCATGTGAGGACTATGTTAATTTCCTTATTAAGGAAATACATACATGTATTTGCATGGTCCTATGATGATCTAAAGGCCTAGAAAGAAGATCTATTCCAACATGAAATCATGTTGAAGCCTAACACAAATCCTTTCAGGAAAAAACAAAGACCTATTAATCCTACCTTGAGGCCCCAAATGCAAGAGGATCTTACTAAACTGAGCGATGTAGGCATTATTAAACCTATAAGGCATTCTTTATGGGTGTCCAACTTGGTTCCAGTTAGAAAAAGAATGGTGACTTAAGACTGTGTGTGGATTTTAGGAACCTTAATGTTGCATCCCTGAAAAATAATTACCCCTTACCTAATATGGAAGCAATGTTACAATAGGTAACAAGTTGTGAACTGTTGTCCATGATGGATGGATTTTTAGGTTATAACCAAGTTATGGTGAGGGAATCAAAATAGTACAAGAAAAAAATTACCACACCATGTGGGACTTACGTTTATGTGAGGATGCCTTTCGGCATGATCAATGTTAGTGCCAGTTTCAGAGAGCCATGGATGTGGCTTCTGCCGATTTCATATATTTGTTTCTTGTTATCTACCAAGATGACCTTACTCCTCACAATAAGAAAAAGGAGGATCATTTTTCACACCTTGAGAAATTTTTCATTAGAACCCTAGAATATGGTATTTCATTGAACCCCAAGAAGTGTGCTTTTGGAGTCAAGGAAGGTAAGTTGCTTGGGAACATTATCTCAAAAGATGGTATCAGGATTGACCCTGAATGGGTCATGGAAATAGATAAAATTACACCACCTAAGAACGTTAAAGGTATTCAATCTTTCTTTGGGTAGATAAACTTTCTAAGGAGATTCATGACTAATTTTGTAGATATTGTTAGGCCTATCTCAAAGATTCTCAAGAAAGGAGAGAAGGTGGTGTGGTCAGAAGAGCCTCTCAAAGCTTTTCAAGCCATCAAGGATGCTATTAAATTTGTACCTATCTTGAAGACTCCAGACTATTCCAAGTCATTCCAATTGTTTACATTTGCCTCTTTCCATACTGTAGCAGGAGTGTTATAGAAAAATGATGAAGGCTTTGAACAACCAATTGTCGTTTTCAATAAGTCTTTGCAAGCAGTCAAGCTCAAGTATGATGCCACTAAGAAGCAAGCTTATGCCTTAGTTAAGGTTATTAACAAATTTAGAACATATTTTACTGGGGCTATAGTTGTGGCCTATGTCCCAATAGCCATAGTAAAAGACATCTTCACCCAACAAGAAACTATAGGTTGGAGATGTATATGGATTAACAGAATCCAAGAGTTCAACATAGATGTCAAAGTTACAAAACTGGTACAAGGCCAAGGTTTAGCCAAGATCATGGCTGAAACTAATCTAGAGACAAACCAAATTAATGAAATTGAATAAGAAAATGTTGCTCCCATCTGTGATATGCACACATGTGGCTGGTATAGAAGGATAGTTGAGTACTTGCAGACCATGCAATGCCTGGATGGCATGCCTAACAATGAGAAGAGAAATTTAAAATTGTAGGAAATTAGGTATGTTATCGTTGATGGTGAACTCTAGTGGAGAATCCTAGAGGGTGTGCTTCTAAGATGTGTTGATGGCGACCAAGTAGAAGATCTGTTGATCGAGATGCATAAAGGAGCTTGTGGGGGCCATTACATGGCCAAAACTACTGCTCATAAGATACTGAGGGTAGGCTTTTGGTGGTCCATCGTATTCAAGGATGCCTACAAGTTTGTAAGGAAATGTGATGCTTGTCAGAGGTTCACAGGTAAATTAAAATTCTTAGGAAAATTACCACTCAAGCCAGTGTCCGCACATGCCCCTTTCCAATAGTGGGGCATTGATTTTATTGGAGAGATGTCTATGAAATCTAGTGGAGGACATGCCTAGATTCTGGTAGCAACTGATTATTTCACAAAGTGGGTTGAAGCCATTCCTACCAGGAAGGCAACTAGTAAAGTCGTCATTGATTTTCTGATAAAAAATGTTTTGAGCAGATTTGGGGTCCCTGAAAGAATTGTGTCTGACAATGCTATGTGTTTCAGGTTTGAGGAATTCCTTGATTTTCGTAACCAACATGGCATAAACATATCATATTCATCCCCATACCATCCCCAAAAGCTGAGTCCAGTAATAAGAGCCTCATGAAGATTATTAAGAGGGTGATTGAGAAAAACAAGAAGGCTTGGGATTCGAAGCTGCAACTTGCCCTATGGGCTGATAGGACAACTGTGAAGAAAGTCATTAGACAATCCCCTTTCAATTTGGTGTATAGGATTGAAGCCAGAATACCACATAATAATTTTATCAAGATGTACAAGTTTGTGCAAGAGTATGATAGTGATATTTATGATGAGATGCAACAGAGAATGAATGAGTTGATTGAGCTTGATGAAACAAGGAGAGAAGCCCTTAAAAGAAAGGAGAAGTTGCAATTGCAAGTTAAGCACCTGTATGACAAAAGAGCTATTGAAAGAAAGTTTGTGGGAAGTATGGATCTAATGTGGAATGACAGGATGGAGGAAAAGGGTAAACATGAGAATTTTGATCTCCTGTGGCTAGGTCCTTACTTAATTGCTAACTTACATGGCGAAGACTCATATTTCCTACAGTCCCTAATAGGTGAGGTTCTCAAACTGTCAATACATGGACAGTTCTTGAAACCCTATTTCTCCTGAAATAGGCTCTTTTCCATGTACAATATATAGTCCTGTAAATTTTTGTAAATAGGTTTGGTGTGTTTCCTTTATGTTGTGTCTACTTGTCTAGTCTAGACAAGCTCCTAGTTTCTCTTTTGATCCTTTTTTGCTTGGTATGCTCAACTGGAGATCTAAGATCTTGCTATACCCATGAGGGGCATACATCCCCAATCAGAGCCATTGGTGGAACCCATGAATTTTCACGGTTCCATTGACTTCATGGTCATGTTACTGGTTGCTTACATCTTTTGACATTAGGACTTTCATTCAATTTATGTTCTCACATTGACTGGTCGAACCAATTTACTTGTCACTTAATTGCCTTCCTATGGTCTTTATTATCGGTGTTCAACCAACCCCAATGCCTTGGTTACCATCAAGCTAGCATGATCCCTTTGATGAACAAATTTTACGCACATGTCTTTTCTTCTAGCCCGTGATGAGCGATATAATGTCTATCCTTTAGCCTAAGTCCATTGCCTGTCACATGTTTTGTTGTTATTTTGAGGAGGTAACCCGCGATGAGCAATGTGGTTAAGGTCTTGACCCATCGCTGGCACTTGTACTATCGCTGGTTATGTTGTGCTTTTCTGGAAAGAACCCACAACCACTAATGGGCAGATCATCATCCCATCGCTCAACTTTGTTCTATCATGTGTTGGGATTAATTAATGAACCTTGGACACACAATGAGCGATGAAACTTAAGTCTTCATTCAAGATCTTCACGCTCATGATCAAGGGCTGATGTCTCATCATTGGCCTTCTAGCCATCGCTTGATGAGATCCCAATGTATAAAGGAGACACACGATGGGTGATACTTATGAAATGTGGGGAAATACACATGGCAGTTTCATAGTGCATCGAGTACACATTAAATCATCGATGCCTGTGGAGAGTACGAAACAATGTGAGCCATTGGATGAGTTTTTCATTTGAATGCATCAATGGTTTGAATTCAAATAGGAAAGACCAACCTGAGGCGTAATTGTTCACTTGCGCAAGCTTTCTTGCACCATCAATGGTATGTGTACTCAGCTAAATTCATTGAAAGAGGTTTATAATTTGTATTTTCATCTCAGTCGAATGTTTGAGGAACTGAAGGAGAGTTTGAAGTAACCAAAGTTGAAGCTAAAGGAGTTGCAGAAAGTTTTTTCCCGGGTAAGTTTCCATAAATCTTCCACTTATTTCTTTTATTTCTTTGGAGGAACTAGTGTGTTGAACCAAAGGGGGCCTAAATTGATTTCAAGAATTGTTTAGGGTTTCTAGTTTCTCTTGAATTAGTATAGTTTCCTAATTGGGTAAAATCACGTCTGAATTTGAGTGTGAGTTGTTAAGAATAGGGTAATAATCCCAAACCTAGTTTATTTCTGAACTAAGTAAAAACCTTGAAGAAGCTAAAATGAGCCAACCTGGTGAGTTCTCATCGTTGAAACCTGTACCCAAGAAGAAAAGCAAAAGGTCTCGCATGACCTCCTCAAACATCTGAAGTCACTAAAAAGAAAAGGGGCCAACCTAAGGATTATACTCGCTTCATGGATAAATTCCAACCACCAGACGTCAAGGCAAGTAGTAGGAAGGATAAAGGGGAAGGAATCCTAACCTCCAATTTCAAGAACCTTACAAAGGGAATTGGTGACATTGTTGTGCTTTTACAAGAAGAGATGCTCAGCATCCCGGTAAAAATGTATGGTGTTATGATCTAGGAAAACTGGTTGTCCCCAATTTTTTTGTTGAGGTGGACTTGATGTTCCATTTTGCAGACAGGTATGATGACGTAAATAGGGTAATTACAGACACCGAGGGTAGGAGCATTCTAGAAATAAAGACAAGTCAAGTTGTGGAGGTTTTTAGAATGAAACTTGATGCCAGGGAAACGATCTATTTTGAAAAATTGTAGTAGGAATATGCCAAACACAAGGTAGCGCTCTGAAAAGGTGAAATACCTAGGCATAGGCGAGAAAATGGGACTACATTTACAGTCAAAAAAGTTAAACCATTGGACTGTCAAGAGTTTGCAAATTATTTTAGATACACATATTATATGTTGTGTCAGGTGCTTGGAGTAAGGTGTGATGGAAGGATATTCAACATAGAAACAAACATACCTAGTTTGACTATTCCCACAAAGTTGTAGAATAGTTACACTATGATCTGGTAAAGTTAAAGGAGAGGAGAACCCCATTAACATTCAGACACTATTCATTGTTGATGCATATGATATTATATCAGGGATAGGAAATCTTTGGAAAGGCCATGAAACTAAGGTGGGTGGATGAAAGGAATAATAAGTTTCTAGTTCAAATGTGGACACACCATAGGGATTTACATTGCTCAAACTCAAACTATGATGCATTCTTTAACATCATAAAACACACTACTCTGGTACAAATGGGTGTTGCACATGCTGAAAGGATTTCCAAAACAATTCAGGAATTTTTAAGGCCAAAGGAATTTGGTGATGACCTATACTATGAATGCAATTGGGGAAACTGGTATTTATATATTGATTGCACAGTCATCATATGCTATGGGACTCTTGTTGCACCACATTTGTTACCCAGGTTTATTTTTGATAGGTTGGCCTTTATTGAAATAATGTGGCAAATGGACCACTCTAATGCAAAGAACTTTAGCTTGTTCTGAAAGGTCTCTATCATTGCATCAAATTCCTCCTTTGATTATTTTGTTGTATCAGCAAAGGAAGCATATGAGGCATTTGGTATAATGGTTAGCAACTTGAAAATGAAACTAGCCTCTACTAGAAAGTTTGACCCAGAAGGACATATCAACGGAGAAAAGATAAAGAGGTCAATCTCAGGGTATGGACCTCATGCCTTCTACTTTAGGGAAGATGTGATAAGGAATTTTCCAACACCTTCTATTTTCTTGGATAGACAAGACATATGGATGAAGATTGTTGAGGTTCAGCATAGGGCTTATACTCATAATTCTTAGTATCAAAGCCCTTACAAACACATCTTTGACAAGTATAAAATGATGGACTTGGTCCTCAGTGACTTCATGGATTTCACTTCATTGGAGAAGGTGGAACAAGCTAAGCAGCTAGTTCAAAGCGCTCTACAAGAGCATTTAATAAAAGTTGGTGGTCAACCAAAGGAGTTCACAACAGTAGAAGAGCAGCAGCCATTGGATATAGAGGACACTCCTATTATGGAGTTACCTATTGAGAGCATTGGTGAAGCATAGGATGTTGAGGAGAATGTGCAACAACCATCCATTGAATTTGCGCTTGCTAAATAAGGAGAAAAGTCTGAATTTTCGCACACCGATATTGGGGATGTAATGGAATCTTTTGTCCCAAATGATAGGCTAGTACCTTGGGAATATGATGAAAGCCAAGATAATGATGCAAGGGTACTAGCTTGGGCTAAGTTTTTAGAAGATGACTCTTTTGTGACAACAAGAGAATTTAGGGAATATGTAGCTGAGCTCAAGGCTCAGGAAATAAATGATAGGATATAGAAGGCTCAGGAGGGAGTGGACCCTTCCCAATTGGAGGAAGTTAGAAAGAAGACTAAAGAATAAATTATTCAGGAAATTGCACAAATGAATCTTGTGGAAGCTAGGAGATTTTTCCAAGACAGTGGAATGATGGTGATGCATGGCTTTAGTTTTTCATCAATAATTTCCCTGGATACAATCAGAAATGAGTCGAGTGTTGTGGTCTCAGAAGAAAATTTTGATGGGAAAAATTTTGGTTCAGGGTTTAGTCCTAGTCTACATGCGGTGGATTTTTGGTAACTCACACCAGATTTAGGAAGATGTAGACTCAATAGAGAAATGAATAGCCTTTCAAGAGACTTGATAATAGGTAGGGCTTCAAAGATGATAGCCCCACAAGCTACAAGACTAACAATGCACACAACCATGTTGAGTTTGGACATTGCAAAGATCTCTCGAGCCAGCTACATGAAATTGTTGGAAAAGAATAACAAATTGGTTGAGGAATACAATAAGTTAAAGGCTATTGTAGTTAGTACAGGTCAGAAGACCTTACCTACTTCCCTAGCTAGTATCTCATCATAGGAAAAGGAAACCTTCAAGGAAAGAATTATTTCCATGAAGAATGAAATCCAAACAATCAAGTCTGAAAATATTAAGCTCCAGGAGGATATGAATAAGATCACAAAGGTTATGGCTGATGAGATCTTAGGCCATAGATTGACAAAGCAACTTTTAAAGTAGAAGATGCATGGTTAACATATAAGGTTATACATGAGGCTTTTGAAAGGTTCCAACATGTTCAGGAGGTTTTCCAAAATACTTAGAATAAGTGGAGCAATAGATTGAATAGTTTAAAGGAGATACAAGCAAACACAAAGGATGACCCTGAAGCTCCAGCATATCTCTCGGATATCATAAGGGTAATTGAGATGATTGGTGAGATCACAGATTCTCATGAGCGAATTGGAACACTGCTACAAGGTAAAATCAAAGACTTTAGGAGTATGGAAGAATGTGGTATGCCCAAGATCCTCAATGAAGATGGAAAACTCATCGAGTATGCACCATGGAGGGAATTCTTCAAGCATCAAACAACTACAGGTCCAAAAATAGAATATGTTGATGATAAATTGGACCTAACTTTCTTAAATAGCATTATTGGTACTCTCATTGGAATCCAAATAGACATGGACACTTTTGTGAAAGAAGCCAGAGTAGTAATTCATGCAAGATACAATGCATACAATACAAAGGTGCAAAATATTCTTGATATTAATTGGTCTACTGAGGATGAATATAGAGATTGGCTAGAGAAATATGTTGAGTAATCCATGAAGGTGGTGAGAGAAATATAGAGTATGGTCGAGTATAGTACAGGTTTGGCCTTTGAAATAATTGTGTAAGGGAAATCTATATCCTCTTAATATGAAGATGCACGTGGTAACCCAACCTATCCTTTCCTTTTGTTTTATTTTCCTCTTCTCTCATGCTTTACACCTGTTGTCGAATGGATGGTGATGTCGAATTCTTGAACAATATGGATGCGAGCTCTTGAAGATCTTACAAGTTTTTTCCTTTTGTATTTTCCCCCCATTTCTTCAAAATGTAAATATAACTGCCTGGGGGTTGAAATGAGGTGAAATGTGCTTGAAATGCTTAATGAAATGAGATGTAAATAGCCAATAGCCCGATACTTGTTTTCTCCCTTGATCATATAAAAGGGATTTCAAGGCTATTGTGCGGGGGTCTTTGAAATTTTGGTTGATCTCAAATATTCGTAGTGAAGTTTTTATGAGTACAAACATATAACAGATATAGAATTACTTGTTGAGTCTTAGGATATGAGTATGTATTCATAGTTAGCTTAATTTTTTTGCAACAGTTATAGCATTTGAAAATTGATAATGGAAAATTTCATTGAAATTGTCTCCTATGTATATGTTCACAAATCAGCAATGAAATAGTTAAAGATTGTCTCATTGATCTCCAATTCATTTGGTTGGATGTGTGTTTGCATTGTTGCTTCAATTAAAGTAGTTGATTAAAATTATTTAATGCAATCATTGGTTTATGAGTTAATTCATAGGATCTTTAAGTATGTTTTGTATGGAAAGCTTGAGTTATTAATTTTCAATGCAAATCCTTAATGGTCCATAAATATTGAATGCTTTAGTTTTTGCATTACAGTGTGTTGTGAATTCGACCTTGTCACCCTAGGATAATGCACTAATTCTAGATATTGAGTAAATTCAAATATATCGGGTCAACTAGATCATATCAAAGAACCATTTATTTAGTTAAATTCATCTTCAATATAGTGATGGTTATTGTGGTTTTCGTTTCAATTGTCTATTATTTTCTCCAAGTCATAATGGTGTGAAGGATTTTCCAATTCCTTACAACTTATCACTTGTAGAGTCATTGATATGAGAATGTATTTGCTTAACATGCAATGTGTGCAGAGATCTTTTGAAGGAATATTTTGAGTACATTGTAGGAGCACCCTCCTGGGTTTTGCAGAGCCCGAAGTGCAGGAGGAAAGCTAAATGTCTTTCTCTCATTCATTGGCCAACCCCATTGTGGTTGCTAATCGTTGGAATTGGAAAATCCATAGGCTGCCTTGAAGATCTGGCTGGTATTTAAAAGAGCCAACACATAGTGGACAATAGGTTTTCATTTGTGAACATTTTTTATGGACAACAACGCAACTGTGGCTAGTCCATCTTTTCTTTTCTTTCTTTTTGCATTAATTTTGACATTGCATGATTGTGCATCTTGCATTGCTACTACAAGCATGTGTTCCTTTGTGCTTATGTTGGTTTGCCATGGGATCTTGATCCTAGGGGCTTGGCTACCTCCTTGATCTTTTTCATCCTATCTCATCGACATTAGTGCACTTGGACCTCTCTTGACATATATTTGTCTACTTTAGTGCAAGTTTGAGCATAAGTTCATACTCTCACTAAAGTGGGGGCTAAATGTAGTGTCAGAAAATGTACACCTTTACATTTTCACACTATGTTTGCATCCCCTTAATTAATTGGACTTAATTAAGCCTTTAATTAGCCCAATTATGCATTCACAAGCCTTATTAATTTCATTTTTCAAAAGGGGAACCTACATTTAGTTAATGCCCACACTTAATTACACATCTTGGAAAATGTGTGTCCTAGGTTTAGGGCCTAGGACACATTCTCCCAAGAGCGAATGGGTCCCCCTTGAGTTTTGAGATCTATTTTTTAATATTTTTTCGGTGATATTTTAATGGTCTAAATTCAAATTACAAAGGTTGGCTTGTGATGTTTAATTATCAGGTAATTAAGGAAATACCTATAAATATAAGGTCTTTTATAAATTCAAATCTAACAAGAATAATTCAAATTTCACAAGAGAAAAGATTATTAGCATTGGAGAGAAAATATATCAATCAATTATTGTAGAATTCAAGATCCTATCATGATGTCAAGATTTATGTGTGTTCATGCATGTTTTTGGAGCTAACATTGTGATGTAGGTTTCAAGTTTTCAAGCATCAAATCAACTTTCAAATCAAGCATCTAATCAAGCCATTTCATGCAATATATAATCCTTGGAGTGATGTGTTAGACTTCAATCCTCTAAGTCCATCCATTAAAGGGTTTGGTGAGTTGCAATAAGCTAGTGTTTATTCATTATTCCTTCCATTTATGATTTCATTTCATTATCAAGGTTTAATTACCAAACTAGGGTTTGACCAAGGAAAACCCTTATCCACCAAAAACAAACATTTTTCTCTTCTTCTTGTGTTTCCAACTTACAGGTGAAGAAGGATTGAATCTGGATCAAAAGTGCAATTTTACAGAGTTGTCAAAGTTGTCATCAAATTTGTCAATATACATAAACTTACCTATAGGTTTTATTTTCAAATTTCTGACAATCAAACCTAGGGGAATCAAAAGCTTAGATCCAACATAAGGGGAATGTAAAAATAATTTTTAGAGCCCTATACCAGGACCTATTCAGCCCTGGGAAAATATGTCCTTTAGCAGAGCCTAAAACCCACTTTTGGAGCAAGGAAAACACCATCCTAAATTTCTTAGATCTACTGGTTAATGGTTTTTTCTGTTAGTATTATCATAATACTTCATGTTTCAAGTATTATATCTCATAAGTTTGATTGTTAATGCACTTTTATTCTTCTCCCAAAACTATTTTCTAGTCATATTTTACTATTTTCTGTCATAAGGAAGTTAGGGAAACATAGTGTCCAAACTTAGGGTTGACTCACCTTAAGGGTTGCAGGTCAATTCTTATCATTTGTGACACTATCCCTCTTCCTAATGAACATGGGAAAAGTAGATTTGTGATTAGGTGGACACCCATTTTTCTTTTTGGCATAGGTCCCTCATTTCTAGGTCTTCCTATTTCACCTCCTACTTTTCCCTATGTTTCAAAGGTTTACCTTAAATAGAGGAGAGCATACATTGTAAATGTATTATTGTATATGCAGTGTTATGTATACAAAGGAAAGTGCAAAGCATTAGAGGTTTTTTATAGTGTGTTGTAAAGGATTTGTTAGATCATATAAGGCTATTTTAAGGAAGGGATGAAGGGAATGAAATATAGTGAAAGACATTTTCTTGGTGTATTTATTTTGTATAAACATTGATATGTGTCTCCTCTTAATGAATGGTTCTTCATGGGGTTTCTTTATCTAAAAGTATTTTCCGCATATATATACCATGTAATATGGTGATCTATGTATATTTTTTAAGTCTCATCTAATTTTAATTACTCAAATTATTTTCCATTTCATGTAGAATGATTATTGATTTATATTGATCATAATCAGCTATTAATTATTAAAATTTTCCTCCTCCTTATTGATCAATCGATGCATGTTTATAAATTCATAATGATCCTTGTAAATAGCAACTAAAAATATAATATTTTGCAGAACCTTCAGCTGCCTATCATGGTCTAAAGATGGTTCGGTCTAAAGGTTTTAAGAAGGTTTGGATTGAGGGTGACTCCCTAAATGTTATAAATAACCTAAAGAAGTCTACACCTCCTTTGTGGATAGTTGAATCTCTTATTCTTGATGCCTTGGATATCTCGAGATCCTTTGATCAATGTTTCATTTCCCATATTTATAGAGAGGGGAATTTTCTTCCTGATATATTTATTAACTATGGGGTTAATGAACATATGGTTTGGGAAGGGAATGACCCTCCCCATCGAAGTCCTTTCAATTATAAATCATGATTTACAAATGGGTTGAGGTAGGGGTTCTTATCATTATTTGGTTATATCACATGTGCATTATTATGTGGTATATCAAATCTAGGTGTGATCTTCATAGAAGCTTCTCCTTGCAGTTTTTTTATGTGATCAAGGTTCATAAGGATCGACAATCAAGGTTAATTATTTCTCCCTACTACCTCACATTTCCCACACGGATTGTGAGTGGTTGTAAAGCTATCACCTTCTTGAGGCTTCTCTTAATTCTCTATAAATCTTTCAAGCTCTTGTTGTTTATATGTGTTGCTACCATGGGTGGTGAATGAAATTGAGTTGAACTGATATCATGTGACTCTTCTAAGATCAATAAGAAGGTCTGGGAGTTGTTGCAGGCTGAGGGAGTTACTTCGTACATGGAAAGACTCCATGGGCATAACCCTAAGGCGTCACAGGAATTTGTTGAGGGTTGGCAAAACAAAGCTTTAAAGCTCAGTGGGATGAAGTTTAACATTATTGAAGAACTCATTGTTGAGATTACGGGTTTGTCCACCGAGGGAAGGAAATTCTATAGGGATAAGAAAGAGGATCGAGTGCGGCCATGGAAATTTTCTTCAAGGATGATGAAAGGAAAAAAAAACAGAGAGGAGAACAGAGGCTGGGGCTTGTCTTATGACTCTATCAAGGCAATATGGGGTGATGTGGCTGAAGAAATAATGAGGTATTTTACACTTGATGGGAGTTTTTTTGTTCTATCTAGGTACCATTTTGTTTTGCTTAATCATTTTAGGCATAGAAAAAAGGTTTCCTTTCCTTTTTATTTGCTTGTTTCCCTGGAGAGTGGTATAAGAGACCATATTAAATAAAATCCTAAGAACCTTGTACTCCACGAGGGTTTAATCCTCTTAATCTTAGAGTATGCTAAGTCTTATACTAGATTCCTAATCAACCTAAGAAGGTTTCTAAAGGCTGGAAAAAGAAGCATGATTCAGAGTATGACAATGGGTCTAAATTTGGGTCAAGTGATGGGGAGTATGTTCCCGATTTGAAAGCCTCCATGAAGGTTTATTTGGAGCCTCCTACTTCCTTTAAAGGGTAAGAGAAATAAGAAGGGGAAATCGCCCAAAACCCCTAATTCTGAGAGTATGCTATAGGTAGTGAAGAGGAGGAGGAGTCTGATCACCCCACTGAAATGCATAAGGCCAAACTTGGAAAGTCTCCAGGTGGTAAGAAATTTAAGGGCGATTCCTCGGGTAAGAAGAAAGTGATGGAAAATGTTGTGGGGATAAGGTTGGGAATCCCCCTATGACTGGTTCAAAGAGGAAGGTGGGTTTGAAGGATGGGAGCCCTCAGAAGA